>JAOEGS010019325.1:32305-76640 GCA_025447755.1 Corythornis vintsioides
GTGGGGTAGAAGTTAAATACTAATAATATATATGAAATATTTGGAGTTTCATATAGGAAGTGGTAATAAATGATGTATTAGTAGAAAGACTTTACAACCGAAAGAAAACATCATCTACTTTGCCTATGTGGTTTCTGAACACAGTAGGCCACATTTCACCAGAAAATACAAACATGAAATGTACATGTAATGAAAAATAAAGTATTTTATAATGTTAGTAGAGAGATTTTTAAGGTGAGCGAACTATAATAAATAATACTTTTGGTTTTTTTTTTTATGGGCAAACTGCACTGGCAAATTATTCTGACATTTTTTCTGTTTTTTAAGTAGTATAAGTATATAAATAATAAGAAATTCTGTAGTCCCAAAGCAAGGACTACTAACTTGACCTGTTATTAAACCCAGGGAAGGACACAGCTTTGAAGATTTTGCAAGAATATTTGGAAGTCAGTAAACTAAAGTTATTACAGATTGGCTTAAATATTACTCAAAGAAACATTGACAATGCAGGTTGTCTCTCCTTACTTACTACTTCAAACTTCTCATTGGTATAAGAAACTGATCTAATAAACCCCCCCAAAATGTATATTCAGAAGTCTATCTTTGGTGTTATAATGTAAGTAATAATTTAAAAGAAAATGAAAGGGATTTTGTATTCAAGGAAATATAAAACTGCTGAACATTTTAACATGTTCAAAGTGTTCTAGATGTGTAAGATGTACAAAAGTTTTATGTTTTTTGTCACTCTTTGTTCGTGTCTAAAAATTCTTACTACTTCTAGTTTCCCTTTAAATGCAGGTTATTCGACTGATTGATTTTTGTGTTGACGTAATATGTGATTACCTAGTGACAGGCTGTAAATGGAGCAAGATCTGAGTAGTAGAACTAAAAAAGGAAGTAATGTGGAATTAAAAAATCCTGGAAAGCAAATGATATGATATAATGACAGACACTACTAGCCACTTAGATGCATATGTGCATCTTTCTGCTCATTTGAAGAGACAATAGTATTAGCAGTGTTTTCAAGCCTTCAGCTTCTGAGGGATGGTCAAGCCTCAACTTGGATGAAAATCAGTGTTCTTTCCTTTTCTGTCTTGAAGGCTGAAACCTCCTCTTCTGGAGGCTGGTTTCTGTGATGTTACACATGCTTCTAGCTGTTTCAAATAAGATAATAGTACCTAAAGGTTTGCACTGAGATTGTTCTCACTGACCTCTTCTGATTGCTTCTTTCTGAGTTATGATTTTAAGCAACACGAGCCTACAAAACTTTACTTGAGAAAATACTTCACACTTCAAGTTGGTCGTGTGGTAGTTTAAATCAAGAAGGTTGTGTTAATAGAGATGCCTTGGCTTAGGAGAAAGGAAGCTCCTGACATGAAAACATTAAGTAACGTATCTAAAACATGAAGTAAATATCTCAACTGCTTCTAACTCATGCCCTCATACCTGTCCTATGTAGGCTAGATGTGTTAACTTGGAAATGTTATTGCAAGATCAGCATGTTTAGGGATTTTTAGAAAGGCTGAAAAATCCAGCATGTTAGAAGGCTTTGCCTGTTCTCAGGATTTATGTGGAATGCTGAGCTTCAGGCCTTGTTTTATTTATTACAATGTTTGTAGTTATAGTGGTTTTTAAACTCTCAAATCCATGCTGATATTTTTTTAACATATTTAGGTATAGATAAATAAAATTCTTTATCATCAGGTAATTTTTGCCTCTAAATCTTTTCTTGATATATGAAAGCTTTTGATAGAAAGCCTTTTTTTTTTTTTTTTTGCTAAATATGATTTAAGAGTTGCCAAATTTGTTAAAGAAAGTGAGCACAAAGTGCAAATGGATATATTTTGTCCGTGCTCTGTAAAGTGAATAAGTTTATCCAGTATGTGCTTAAAATGGTAAGGTTATTTTGTTTTCCTTCATGGACTACCATCCATGTGAGCAAAAGAAGTAAAACATTCATGGATACAGTTATAGCATATCCCCAGCCACTGCTGACAGTTTAAGGAAGATTAAAATCAATGAGAGCTTATTTCATCAAAGCAGAAAAAACTGAACACCTGGAAAAAAAATCATTCTACTCTGCTGGAATTCAGATACTACTGTTAAAATATCTTTTATGGTGTTTTTGCTTATATTTTTAATTATATTTGTACAAGTAAACAATTAGTGTGACATTCTTGTCACAAAATCAGCTGCTACTTTTTTCAGTGAGGTTCTATAACAGGTTTTGTTCCTGTATTTTCTCAGAATTAACATTTCAAAGCGGAAATAGGGTAAAATAATAGTACCCAGTAGATTTATTTTTTCTTTTAATGAGAAAGGCCATGTTATTTTAACGTACAATTGTTGAATTTTTTTTTTCTGAATCTTCCTATTAATTTTACAGGGTTTGTTTATTCATTGATTTAAGTGGGGACAGAGTCCTGCTCATCATACAAATTGTCAGTTACTTCTTAAATTTAGATAAAGTCCATTAAGTTTTATCAAGGTAATTTTATGCAGTTTGGATTCATTGGATAAAATAAGTAGCCAACTGCATTCAGCATGCATTTCTGTTTGTTAATTTGTCTGACAAAATAATAGTGCTTTTAATTTTTTGATATAAAAAGTATGTTTTATCATATTTGATCATGAAGTAAGAGCAAGCTAAGAATAGTACATGGGGAAGAGTGGGTTGAACTGCCTGGAAAAAAAAAATGTGTTGAATTCATAAAATAATAACTTCCACTGGTAAATTTATACGCTGGACTTTTTTGGAGCATGATCCCACACAGTGAAATTGGCAATATCTTTGTCATTAATGTTCAACATTTATTGTGGACAGATAGGCAATAATTTTTGTTTATTGCCCAAAATACAACCTGAGTTGTATTTTGCAGTCTGAGCACACATAGCATCTACACTTGGCATGAAACTGCTGCAATATTGTTAAGCATAGTCAAATTCTATAATACAAATTAATTTAAGTAATGTCTCTTTTCTAAAACTGCTGAAACTGATTCATAGTATAAGCTCAAGAAAAAAAACCTGTTCAAGGAAATTCCAGGTACTTTTCCTTAAATCCTTATCTTAGTAAATATGTTTCAGAACCACACACAGCAGAGCAGTCTTTCAAAAATGGTCTGCTGAAAAATTTTTAAAAAAAGAATGCAAACTAATTTTCATCCAAACTAGAAGTGTGAATATTGAAGGATAAAATTTTACATGGAAAGAATTAAATTTTACATTTGCTTCTAAATAATTTATTGTTGTATACTCTGTGTCAGGACCCAGACTACATAAGAAAAGACATATTAGCAGGTTTCTCTGAAGAGTGAAATGAGGGGATTTTTATTGGGGTATATTTTAGTACCCAAGCTGTTATTTAGGTAGAATGCTATATAATACTCATTCTGTTATTTGGAATAGTAAAATATATTGCAGGGACTGCTGCTAAAAGTACAGAAGTGGTCCTCTGTGAGTTGTCATGGGTTATCCACATGCTTTCTGTGGAGTGCAGGCTTTGCTGAGTGGAGTTCATACTCTTGGTTAATGAGCAGTGACCATATGATGGTGGAAAGCAAGGACAAGTATTTTTCTCCATTAACAGATGCAGGCTTTCAATGATAGTATGATAATGAATATTCTTGTAATTTAATTTATTCTTTTTCAGTCTTTGTCTGAGAAACAGAAACAGGCACACAGGAATTGCTACTATATTAGAGCAAATTGTTGATCTGTCAGTCAGTTGTACTGTTTTACCTCCCACAACCTTTTAAATCCCATGTAAAATTATGGTTAACTCTGGAGAATAAAAATGTCTTAACATTCTGAATGTTATGGATGAAACATTTTTGTTCTTTCTGTCACTAGACCTTAAGTTTTAGTTATTTAAATTAGTATATTCTATTTCACTTTTAAAAACTGAGTAGTATATATACTAGATAAAAATTTCTCTCCTATTAAAAAAAAAAAAAGGACTCAGTGTCACTGAAGAATTGAGTAAAATAATTTTAGTAGTAATTTTGTATATTATACTTAGTCATTGTTGGCTAATTAAAAATATTTAGCTGTTCTTTTAAAAAGTAGTTTATCTTGCTGCTTCATCTTTTGCATAGAAATAGGCAACAAAATGAACTGAACATCCTTATAAATACATGTGAAAAGCAAAATATTATTGAACTTAGATTGTTTTTTTCTTGCATACATTGAATCTGTAGATAAAAGAGAATTAAGGACAACACAGGATAATACAGAGAATAGAAAATAAATAAATCATGCTAAAGGAATATGTATTGAATGGTGTATCTGAGTTTCATCATGACCAATGCGAACATGTGGTGGACAAATGTCTCTGGCATTTGGAATCTTATCTACTTTGGCTTGTACTCTTTGAGTGCACTTTTAACTTGAGTTAAGGGCTAGCTGCTGCTGGACAATGTGGTCATCCTCTTTACTCTGTCCATGTTCTTTTGTGCTAAATGAGCATATAGGACTGTGTATTTCACACAGCCATTGAAATAGGAATTGCTTTGATGGGTTTCTGAACTTAGAGAGGAGCCTCTATTGCAAAAGAACCATTGCATTAAATTATTGACTGCTCTGTTTCAGAAAGGCCTCCATCTTGTTGCACAAAACAATGAAAATGGTGGAAGAACAAATAAAGATAGGAGAATGCTGAAGTAATAAATAACTTTGACCTTTTTTTTTTTTCCTGTTGGCATGTAGTTACTTCCTTTGATCTTCCCTGCCTTAAACAAGCTAATATCTGCCAAGACAGCACAACTGTTACTGAATCACTAAGGTCTATTTGTTCCGCTTGACAGATGACAATGCATTTTTGTCTTTCTACAGAAGCATAGAAGTAACTTTGAAAGCTTTCACCAGGCAGAAGCCTAGTTGTTTTTTTCTATCATGCTTTTCCTTTTTATTTGTGTGGGGTTTTTTTTTTCTCATCTATGTGAGGCAGTGTACTGCAGATGATTGTGACACCATTTTCTGATTCATGCTCGTTAGACAACACTGAAGTTGTATCATTTTATTGTTGGTCGTTATTGTTCTGAGGAGAACTGAAAACTTCAACAGCTGTAACATAGATTGATTCTTCAGTTACATTATGGCTAGTTTTTGAGTGCTCTTAACAATCACCTACTTTGTAACGTCCTCATTTTTTGAAAAACTGCTGTTAGTGTTAATTCTTTTGCTCTTTATAGGTTTCCTGTGTTTACAGTTATTTGTTCGATAACTCGATCAAAAGAGCTGGCGATAGAGTTTAGAAAATAGACTTTTTATTAAACAATGCGACCTCATTATGGAAGCAGGAGATACATTATCAGGTCTTCTTGATTTTTGTGAAGAAATTGAGACACAATTTCTTTAAAGGTTCTATTTTCAGTCACTAATGTAAGCCTGGATATTTAAATCTGGGCTAGTAAGTAAACATTCTTTGTTGTGCATGTACATTGTACATGGCACAAGAAGAACCTAATTTGTGGTGGTGATCTCAGGTGTTCTTGAGTACAAATAACAATCACTATAGAACTGGGTGTTTTACAGTGCTTTTTTGTTCAGATTCCATTGGCCATGCTTGTATATTTAAATGAGTTTTGAAACTGGACTTCTCTGGAGTAAGGAGTATATGTTGTATCACAGAAACAGAATTTTGAAAACTCACAAGTTCTTCCCAAAGAATGAGTTATCACTTCAGTGGCTGTTAATTTTGGAGTTCTCTGATAGTTGGAGACAATGTGTGAGGATCAGAGACTTACACCCTGATCCAGCAAAGCACTTTAACCTTTTTTAACATAACTCATCATTATCATTTCCACTAAAGACAGTGACTGATTTATATTATCACAGAAGATACAATGCAACTTGATGTAGGACTGTATGTTTAAAACAACCCCTATCACCTTTATCAAATAAAAAATATAAAAGTATCAAAAAATGTCATAAGGTTTCATTTCAAGATATTCCTGGTCCTGCATGCCTTCACTGTAGTTCTTACGGAAGAAGTAGCTAATTAGCTCCAAAATGTGTCTTTTAATATAGAAGGTACATTTCTTCTTCTTAAATTGAATAATATCTTCCGAGGGAAGCTCTTATTAAGACTTCTCCAGAAGGGCTGATTTTTTTTTTTAATAAAGTTAAGACTTTTTTTTTTTTTTAATTGGTAACTGGATATTTTGAAAACTACACCAAAACAGAAGACACAGCTCCCAGTTACAAAGGTCTGATGAATGGTAAACTAACAGCATCTTTCACTACAATATCTACCACATTTTTTTCTATCTAGAATATTGAATTTGTTGTTTCACTTGGGGTCTGCATCAGATGACTGCAGATAGTACCTTCCGTGCTAGATATAACTGCTTTAATGAACATTTACTGTCTGACTATACTTTTCTAGAATATGTGCAGATGGATGACCAGAGGCAGCAATGAGCCACTCAGATGTGGCTGGAGTTGTTCCTAGACCAGTGGTTGATGTCAGACAGAGAATACAGAAGAATGTATAGAAACACTGGTTAGTTCAACAACTGATAACCCCTTGTGGACATTTCCTTTTCAACCTGAGGGTTGTAAGAACAGGCCAAGATGTAAATTTGCACACCTTCCTTGTGTGACACTGACAACAATCCAATGGCTCTGTGATAATCTCTGGATGGAGAAAAGCTAAGGTACACAAGAGGACTTGTTGTGCTGACTGTAGATTATTCATAGGTACCTGTAGCAGTACTTGCAATATCACAGGAGATTGTCAATGATTAGTGGAGTAACCTAAGCAAATTCATTTCTCTGAAGACACCCAGAAAATGAGGGACTTCTGCTACCAGTAGCTGTTAGACAAGAATGGGATGTTGAAGCACCAAGATTTTCCAAGATATTTGAATGAAGAGTTATATGAATGAAGTTACTGTGTTTTCTGTTTTCTCTTATCAGATGGTTGTAGATAGCAGTAATATCTCCCCAAGCTTTTTTTTCCTACAATCTGAGCAGGCACTGATACATGAGGCTATCCTTATATATCCTGGCCTGTATGGTGCCTCTGGACTTGCTTTTTGTACTGAAAGAGCCAAAAGGGAGTAACAGGGAGCCTCACATTGATAGGCCTAATTTGAGGTCACTTTAAGCGTGCAGATTATAAAATGACCAAGTACTTGTTTTCCTCTTTTTCTGTTAGAAAATATGTCTTAATACAAAAAACACACACACAAAAATAAGAAGAAGAGCTAGGCTTGTTTTAGGTATCAGTTGCAGTGTAACTTGAAACTAGAGTAAGAGAGATGAAAAAGTCCCATAGTGCAGTATTTGAGAGGAGAGAGCTAAAATAGTATACCTGACGAGAACGTCATTGTGCATGTTTTGCATGCCTATGGGTGCACTTGCATGCACATGTTTAAACCTGAAGTCTGAGAGATTCTTGTTGCTCAGTACAGTCAAGAGTTTGGCAGGAAAATGAGTCTTGAGAAATAATACTGTAAGTGAAGCCAATTACTTATGAAATATGATTGATTAGCAAATGGAGATGACATCCATTAAGCAAACCTGCTGAAACAATGGAAGGACCCTGGGGGAAGGGGTGGGGGCAAAGGCAGGGGGAAGAAAAATGTGTATGTGTTCCACATGCTCTACCATTCTTCCATATCAAAAATACTACTACTTTTTTTTTTTTTTTTTTTTTTTTTACTAACCCTGGTATTTGGAAGATATTTTTTTCCATGTAGATTCCTTCATTAATTATGTTCAAACTGGTCTGTGTAGTTCAACAGTAGTACAACCTATCTTTTAAGTGATCTGTGTTACACTGTGTTATTCTAATGGTACTTCATAAGATTTACTTTTCTATAGGAAGTGTGTACTGGTGTGTGCCACTTAGCAGGAAATCACCCCAGGGTGCTTCAAGGTACTAAATGAAGAATTTACAAATGTGAAATAAAGGTATCACAGTTAGAAATTTATGATGGTATCTGAGAGGCTTCTTCATGCTTTCACACCTTCAATCTCATAAACAAATCTTGTCAGTTTTGTTTGTATCACCACAAAAAGTGGGATTAAGCATGTGGCTCATCTCTGGCTATTTGAGAGAGCCCAGACATGGTAATATCTGATAATTTTGAAGGTGTTCTTCCTTTAAGCCAATCTCAGTAGATTCAAAGCTGTCTCCTTCCTGAAGGCTTTCAAAGTTTTCTTGCTAGATTCTTTTCAGAATGTTAACTAATATAATAGAATATATAATATATATAATATATTCTATTATATATAATATAATAGAATGTTAACTAATAATGCTGATTATTCACTCCATTCAATTTGTTTAATATAAACAGAACAAATGAATATGTACATAGGATACTAAGTTCCAGTTTTGAATTTGAGCTCACACTTGGTTTTAACAGAAGCTGGATCCATGAGAAATGATCTGTTAAGGATGTTGTGTTTGTGATTAGATAGGGAATGTTGCTTTATGTTAAATCACAGTGTTGTTGCTTTTCTACCAGAGAATATCTCTGTTCACAAGTAGTTAAAATTCTGTGTGGGGAAGCAGAGAAATGCCTTTTTTTTCTTCTGTTTTTCTGCCTCTGTGAAGACATCTGCTAACTCTTTATAACATCAGTATTTGCTAATATCTTTTGAGTTTGTCCAGAGTACTCAGGTATTTTGGCTGATTTTATATATGTAGTAAGTAATTTATTCTGTATATGTGGGGCACAATTATTTAGCCTTATCTTCTCCCATCTTTCTTAGGTAGAAAAAAATGAAGAATTGTATTAACTAGTTATATTGCAGCATGTCTTCTACCACTTCAGGAAGGGTCCATTTCTACATGTTGTTTTCTCATGCTGAATTGAAAAGGAAGATGATGCCCCGTTTTGATGTCAAGAAATTCAGTTTGTATATCTTGGGACACAAATTCAATGTTATAACTGACACAATAAACTGCATTTAAACCCAGACTCTTGCTCTGCCCCAGAAGAGTAATGAAAAGGAAAAACTTCTTATATCTCTCCTAGTCTGAACAGTAACATTTTGGGGTAGTTTTGTGCCCAGTCTAGTCAGGAATAAAATCTGAGAGAGCAGGATCAGTCAGGAGGGAACTCTTAAAAACCTACATTCTTTTTAAAGTTGCAAATTTGGTCGAATGTAGATAGAGTTTCAGAGGAATAACAAAAGGCAGTTTTCTGTCAAAGAGTTTCAACTTCCTGTCAGATTCAGGTCTGACTGATAGGACGAGGGGAAATGGGTTTAAGTTGAAGGAGAATAGATTTAGATTAGATTTTATGAAGAAATTCTTCAGTACAAGGGTGGGAAGACTTTGGAATAAATTGCCCAGAGATGCTGTGGCTGCCCCCTCCCTGGAGGTGTTCAAGGCCAGGTTGGACAGAGCCTTGAGTAGCCTCCATGATAGGGAGGTTGGATTAGATGATCTCTAAGGTCCCTTCCAACCTAGGCCATTCTATGATTCAAAGTTCCTGCTCCAAAACCCTCATTTGCTACAGTGATAAGGATTTCTCATTTCAAAAATAAAGGGCTTCTATAGATTTTAAGGAGAGAAGAAAAAAAAAAATTATTCCCAATTGTCTCACATACTTACAGTTTATTCTCTCTGACCACATCACTAACGTGTAAAATTTCCACCTGAATGACTAAAATATACTAGTACCATAACCTGTAAACAAAGTCTAAATTTAAAGCACCAGAATACCAAAAAGCTATGCTGGGATCCCTTATTTTTCTCTTAATTACACAGTGATTTTCAAAGCATTTATAAGATCTTACATTTGTCTGTGAAAGCAGAAGCTCTCCTTTAAACAGTGAAACCAACCCAAAACATAACTCTGGAATAAAAAATCTTGGGTCTAACCTTTTGATGCCATGGTTGGTTTTGGTAAGTTATTTGGAGCTGGGAGGGGAAAAAAGGTATACCCCTTCATACCAACTTATAAAACTTCTTTAATGTTAAAAACTCCCAATAACATGGTGAAACAGTTATCTCTACTAAGAGCCTAAGGAATTTTTAAGCATACCTCTTCCTTTGCCTAGTATCAAGAGCTTTTTTTTTTTTTTTCCAGAGAAGATTTATAAAGCAGTGGGGTAGATGGTGCTGTTCTCCAGATGTCTATCTTGAGGAGTTTCCTCACTGGACTAAACACAACATCATTTCTCTGTAATGTTACAGCGGAATCTTGGAAAAACATAATGTTCCTCCTGTTATGTGCAATAGATTCTTCTTTAATTGCAGCAGCTAAAAAAAGCTTCTATCTTTATAGCTGTGGAACCAAAGCGATGAGGTTTATGGTCTCACTGTCAGCGGGTTTATGGAAAATTTATAGTATATGTTCTAAGTTTACTGGGTTTTTTTGTTGGAATGTTTACTAAAACTAGTGCTGAAAAAAGCCCATTGTAGGATTAGGAGTTTTTCTATCTTTAAAGATTTCTATAATTTGAATAGTCTAATAGTGTTTTCATAGTTTTTTTACTTTCATCTGCTTTTCCCTTAAACTGCTACTTTATCTTGTCCAGAATCGAGAATTTACCCAGGCTGTTTATTCTGCCTTTTTATTTTTTTAAAAATTTTAAATTCCTTTTTTTATCTGTAAACTAAACTTATTTTGTCACCTTTCCCTAACTTTCAGGACTTTTAATTAATTTCAAATTGCTTCTGACACTGGAAATCCCCAAGCCTTCTTTTGGTTATTTAGATAAGTTAGAGTAGTATTTTCCTGCAGTTTGGTTTGTTTGTTTGTTTTTTGCTATGTTATAATTTCGAGGTGAAAATATGTTCATGTTGTCCTCTATGGTAAAAATTCTGAATTTGAATCAGTACCCTCCTGTTTGTAGCTGGTAAGGGCAGTTAACTGATGATCCAGTTGAGCCAAACTGGATATATGACTCTGACAGCTTAATCTGGCTACTCTAGGCATTTGTCAACCAAAAATAAACAAAACAAAACAAAAAGGTAAAAGGTAGAAGCAAACTGTTCACCACTGAATTGAAATGAGCAGAATTTGCCTTTAGAAGTATATCTAAATATTCTTCAACTATAAATTATGCTAATTTAATGACAGCCACAGAAATGTGATTTAGTTTTAATGTTGCTACATTTGGTATTTTATTAGTGTAATTTAGAGCAAATTCTTCTGGAAAATCTGAGTTGGGCATTGGGACTCTTGGCATATCTAGAAATGGAAAATAGAAATGCTGACATTTTAGTAAGAGGAATACAGAACTTAATCAGTCACTTCCATTCATTTTATCAATCAATTTACCATTTCCATGAGAAGTATAGCACCTAAAGCTTCACTGTCTCAGAGACTAATGTCTTGACTCAGTCTCACTAAAAATCACTGCATATTAAGAAGAAATTTCTGCTTTGACTTTCTTTGTCAACATATATGCAGTGGTCCTCAGAGTGGACTGGCTCTCCCATTTCTTAAATGTTCATTAATTGCTGTTCTTTCTTTTCTGTTTCTTCCCTATTTTAACATATGCATACATACCATGTGTTCATAAACATGGATGGATAAAGCCAACATTAATTTTATTCATGTATTTCAAACTTGAGAAACATAGCAAAAAAACAACCTATACCTGATATAAATTTAACAAATCTTAAGATTTTGTAGAACCAGTCACCCTCTTTTTTTTTTTTTTATTTTTTTTTATTTTTTATGGGCAAATGATGAAGACTGGTACAGATGATGCTCTCTTGTAGTATGTGGTCAGTAACTCCAAAACAGTATTAGGCCTTCATTAAAGCAAGAGAAATACATGGGGCAGCTTGGTTACTGTTGAATACACATTAGTGAAAAAATTATCAAATCTGAAAAGTTAGACTTCCTATTAACTAAATATTTTTTGACCAATTCTGACTAGCGCTGGATTAAATGTGTTAATTTGGAGCAAGCAAATATGGAGAGTCAACACAATGCAGGACAAGAAAAATATCTCAATCTGATAATCTTTTCCATTTCATAGGTTTTTTTTATAGAGAAAAACCCCACATATAATTGATTTTTTTTTCAGTATACACAAGTCAAAAGTTCAACTTCCTCATGGAATTTGGCTTGACTAATCCCCTGCCTCACCCTTGCCATTTCTTGCACTCTTACTCTTCTTGTACAGAAAAAGTAAGACAAACATTTCAGGATACTATCACAGGGATTCTCAGCCAGCCCCTAAGATCCTGTTGGTGGCACTAACATTTTTTTCTTCCAAGATGTGTACCAGGCTGTGTTCTGCAGGAATAGTGCAGCTTTCAATTGCTGAGTCCTTTTATGGGGTAGGACTGTAATTGTCCACACTGGGTTGTGGAAAGCTGTTCATAGGGTCCCTAGTGAAATTATACAGAGCAGAAGTGATGGTGTTTTTACTTAACCCTACGGTGTGTTTTAATGATGTTTGCATATGATGGAAATTTTAATTATCTGTCTCCCCAAAAACACACAATTGTCCCAAAATAATGAGTGAGGTTTTTAAAAATTGCATGCCAGGAGCCCTGAGGCTGCACAGGATGCACTCAGAAATCAACTGTTTATGTGCACACTTATAACCCCATCTTCTCTAAAATTCTTGCACTGGAGCATTTTATTGCATGTCAACATAGTAATTCTAACATAGCATGCATAATAATGCTTTAAATTAAAATTCGTAGTCTGTTTTGTAGAACGCTGTAGAAGTATTTCTAATAATAAGCAGATTAATAATAATGTTCAGCTTATGCAGTCTCATAAGAGATAATGCTTTTTTCTCTTCATTACTGAGGCACAAACTGAAGTCTGTAAGAGTGACTGACCTTAAACTGGTAACTGTCATTCATTTCAGTCTGTGTAGCCCAGCAGACTGGGGGCTGAGAGCTATACTTGCTTGCTGTTTTGTGAGTCTCTGCAGATTCATGTTCACTCACTATGCAAACTTGCACACATTCTCGTTTTTTTTTTCTCTCACACTGTCTGGTATATTTTCAGAATAACTCTTTGAAGACTTTCTGAACTGCTGGGTATGATCATCTTCTTACTTTTTTTTAACTGGGAACTTGTTTAGTCCAGTGTTATTTAAACAAGCTTATCTCTGATCAAAGTCTACAATCTGAAATTTGAACAGGATAGGGAGGGTGGCTGGGTGGGTGAGGAAATCTATCAAGTTCATATTTATGTGTGTGCTGCTGTCTTAGCTGTGTGCCTGCGGAGGTACAAATGTATATTGCTTCAGAATAATCTTGCAAATAGAAATAACCTTGGCTTTTTTAGTAGAAGTTCTGAAAATATAGTATTATTACTAAAATAAAACCATTTTTGGTGAATACTGCTTGAATCTATTTAGTGACCTGCACATTTTTGGTTTCTTGGGTTTTTGAAGGCTGAGCCGAGTAACTGCGGAGCTGTTTAAGTGTAGACTTTGCTAGTACTCAGAGCATTCTAGCTGGAGCGCGTATATTAATGCCTTTAGGGTTGGTGTTAACCTATTTCACTGAACCACAGACCACAGCAGTAAAGACAGAGAGCTTGAAGCAGTTTCTGGAGGTTTTCATTTAGCTGGTTGAGGAGAACTAGTTTGTGCAAAGTTAAAATTATACAGAATGAGATTGCAAGATGAAGCATGCATGCCACACCTTTTCATTATGTTCTCTCTCTTCCTTTTTTTTTTTTTTTTTCTTCTAAATATAACTTTGAGAGGCATTTCAGTTTATTTTAAAGATGACCCCATATGATTATTTTAGATTACTTGATTTTCTGTCTGATTTAAAAATTCAAGTTTGAACAGGATAGGGATTTTTTTCACATGACTAGCAAAAAGAATTCCCTATATCCAATTCATGTGTCAGGCAGTCATAATTTTTTTCCTAACTTTTAGGATCTTCCTGTTGCAAAGTCTGAACGATGCCTTGTTTCATCATTTTACAGCATCAAAGGAAGCAGACAGAAATGTCAAGGTTGATTTAAAGCTTATCCTTACTTTTTAATGTTACTATTACACTCTAGTTAAACTTCAGGTTGGTATTACTGATGAAAGTATATTATAAACCTTTTATTCTACTTTAACAGTATAGACCCTTCATTTTTGTTACCTATTTTTATTGACTGAGGCTCATTACACACAGACAGACAGACGCACGCGCTTGCACACACACATTCTGCTTTGTCCTATCTCAGTAACAGAGTAGTCCTATCCAGGGTCATTACAATGTACACATTACATATTTCTAGCAAACATGAAAATGAATAAAACAGGAGGATAGATAAGCAGAGATAGATTGGAGCCTGCTGAGGAAATAAAAGGCAGCAATCTGCCTGACCACTGGACTACTCTTCCTGGTTGGATTTTAATGTTTTCTAAGTGGATTCCCGTTAGTTGCTGCAGAGAGTGGCTACCCTGTAGTGAAAAATTAAATGACTAGTAAGAAAGGAGTAACATTCAGAGGGACAGTTAATTAGTATAACTCCAAAATGAATTGTTTCTGAAGTGATGTTTAAACCAACATAGGCACAAGGCAAGGGTTCCTGGCTCACGGCCAGCACCTTGTAATGCATATTAGCACAGATGCGGAGTTCCTAAAAGTTAGAGAGAGGGAGAGGGAGGGAGGGGGAGAGAGAGAATGTGCGTTTCCAGTGCTCAGTCTGCATTTGTTTGTATCCTCCTCCTTACTGAGATTAGAAGAGTACCTGTGTAGTGCTGCTTTATTATGTTTTTTGCTGAGCCTCAGAATAGGTTCTGGTGTTTTTTTTAGGTGGACTGCCAGCTGCTGATCTCGCTGTTGACAGTAAAAGCAGATATGTTCCTTGCTCACTGCCACTAGCACTGACCATGACCCTTCACACCAAAACCTCTGGAGTTACCCTGCTGCACCAGATTCAAGGCACTGAACTGGAGACACTGAGCAGACCTCAGCTGAAGATTCCCCTGGAAAGATCACTCAGCGACATGTACGTGGAGAGCAACAAGACAGGAGTTTTTAACTACCCAGAAGGAGCCACTTACGATTTCGGTACTACGGCTCCAGTGTACAGCTCTACTACTCTCAGTTATGCCCCTACTTCCGAGTCTTTTGGGTCCAGCAGTCTGGCAGGATTTCACTCACTGAACAATGTCCCACCAAGCCCAGTGGTGTTCTTGCAAACGGCACCCCAGCTCTCACCCTTCATCCATCATCACAGCCAACAGGTACCCTATTACCTTGAAAATGAACAGGGTAGCTTTGGGATGAGGGAAGCTGCTCCTCCAGCCTTCTACAGGTAAATGCTACAGATAATTTTTATTTTTCCTTTAAGCAGATGAACTGAGAAAATTAGACTTGGAAATCTGTATACCCTAATCTTTCATTTTTGTATAAGCGACCATGTGATTTGATTGAATCATCCATGATATCTAGATCATAAAAAAATTCAGTAGAATAAACCAAAACTGTAATTAATAGCTCACTGTGACTGTAAGCTGTAAATTTGGAAATCTGCACGTAAATGAGAAACAAATTGGATAATGAGCATAAATATTTTCTGGAAACGTATGAAATAATAAATGATTAAAGAATAACAAGCAACCTCATTGTTGTAATGTCCTAGAATTGCTGCCTTAAGTATACTAAAAAGAATTCCACCATTGCACATTTCTGGGTGTGAGTGGTTGTTCAGCTCTTATCTGGTAGTAAGAGTATTTTACTCCTCTGGCTTCCTTTACGGTGTGAGATGTGGCTCATATAGGAAGTAGATCAGAAGCACAATATCCTTCCTAATCAAACTCTAGAACTGACTCAGTGACAGCATTTCAGTCAGTAACCACCTTCATGAGCTATTCTAAGTGCTGTGTACATATTAACCGGATTTTTTCATTGGAACGTGATCTATATGAGCCATAAATCTGACATGATGCGTTTCACAATTAAGCTTTTTTTGGTATTTTTGTCCCTCAAATAAAGGGTGGTGGTTGTTTGCTTGCTTGTGGTTTTGTTTTGGTTTTTTTATTGTTGTTGTTTTTTGTTTTGGTTTGTTGTTTTTTTTTTTTTTTCCCTAGAATAGATAAAAGTATCTTTGAAGGGGAGGAGTAATTTTCCTTGGTTTAAATATTTAATATCAGTTGTGAAAACATTTACATAATCTTTGAAGTAAGTAGTAGAAATTGATAGAACTGTAGCTTGCAGAAAATACAGTCATGCAATGACTGATGTTAATATTTTTGCTGTATTAAATAGCATAATTTTGCATCCACTGTATTCTAATAGGCTTCAGTGAATCAAAATGAACAGTTAGATACATTTTTTTTTCCTTAACTCTGTATTTATTTATTTAAGAGATGCAGGTGAGTTTGCTAGAAATGGAATGACTGAAAAATAGAAGTTATTTTTTTCCCTGTTGGCCAGACTCTGCCAGACTTAATTGCACAGTATAACATGTTACTGCAAACAGCAATGTATGTTCTTAAAGGCAGTCTAACTCAGACTAAGAACCTATTAAAAAGAAAAAAACCCAAACAAACAGATTATCACTGCACTTTTCACAAATGATTAGTCAGTTTTGGGGAGCAGATGGAATAAAGACTGGTGAAATAATAGATAGCAGGTATGTCAGACTGGCTTATACAGTGATCTTTTCACTGGTTAAAACAAAATGCTTTTTAGTGCAAATACAAAACCTCTAGGAAACATGAATACATGTCAGAGCATAAAGATATTGAGTGATTACTAGTGACTTGAAAGTGAAACTGAATTTTGTTCTAGATTAAAGTGTTTTGTTTTTTTTTTTTTTCTTCACATGAATCACTGCAAATCAATGGTGAAAAATGTGTAAGTGACCTTAGATACTTAAACAGCAAAGGAGTGTTTGTGAAGTTGAACTACAGAGGCAAAAAAATGTACTATAGTCATGGTATTTTATTTCAGGAGGAATCCAAACCAAGAGTCACTTTTTATTTTTAAACAGTGAATTAAGGGGAGAAACCTCAAAATAAAATTATCATATATGTTTATTTTAGCTGCTGAAGCAAACATATAAGACCGGTGCTGGATTCACTATTTCCTGATATTTCTGATCAAGGATGGGTGTCTCCCTTGAAGTTGTGTTGTAGTCATATGCAATTGGTGAGGCTTAATGTAGCAGCAATTAGGTGAATTTATGATCTTGGATATGCAGGTGGTTTATCTGCACACAGTGTTATACAAATGATTTAATGGCCCCTTCCAGCCATAATTCTGTAAAGCTCATCTTATGTGGTTATAAGAAACGTGTATCAAAGTGATTATCTTCTGATACGATTATCTGTTATTAACAGGCATAGCACTATTGGAATTAAATTCATAAAGGTTTTGTTTATTTATCTTTTAATTTTGAAAGATTGTATTTACAAAATTATCACCCTCACAACATGAAATATTAGCTCTTTATTCCTGTGTTTTGGCACAAGTCCAACCACCCATAATCCGTTAAAAATAATTTGAATAAATGTTCAGTGTCTGAGAAATATTTAAATATCTAATAACATATTAAGAACGATTAAAAAAAATATTGTAAAGCATAAATTTCCAATTTGCTTTTTTTTCATTTGGCTAATCTCATTGGTTTCATCTGGGAAAAGAAAGAGCACAGGGCGGTGTAAAGTGGCAATGAATAAATTGATGCTGGAAATTGGAGGATGTCTAACAAGATGGTGAGTTTCTGAAACAACCTACCAGTGGGAGTAGTAAAGGCAAAAATTTTCACACCAAAAGTCCTAACAAAATTTAAAATGAGTCATGTTGGGTTTATGATGTGGCTGCCTGCTTCTATAATAAGTGATCTGACCTCAGAAAGACTCCTCTGAAATACACATTTCCCTATCTGTGTAACAGAATTGTGCTACTGGATTTGTAAGACAGATATTTGCATTGCATCATCTTGTTATACTCTGGATTTGAGATGCAAATGTTGCATTCAGTGATACAAGTGGCTAGGACAATAAATAATCATTGCAGGTTGGAATTGAAATGATATTCTATTAACTTGGATAAAAAGATAAAAATCTTCATTTCCAAAACTAAAAACTTACTTATGTGATAAGAAAAACCTTTAATGTAATTTCATTTTGTTAACAACTATTCAAAATCATGCTGGCTATAAGCACGTGTAGCTACATGTGTATTAATTCTGAAGTTATATTTTATTTCTTTCAAATAGTGTTTCCTTTTTCAAAAGGCTTTGTCTCTTATTGCAAGATAATGACAGGTTTCTATATCTAGCTGAAGAACAAAATGATATATAAAGAAAAGATTCACTTTGTAAGAATACAAAAAAAAAATATACCAACCTCCTCCTTTCTGGGGCATCTAAACCACGGGACATCAGAATTTAAGAAAAAAAAAAAAAGAGGTTGTCTAACTTGACTCTTTTTATGTCTGACCTTGTGGCTGTTTTTATAGGGAGCCAAAGTAAAATACCTTTCCCTTATCTTACAATGTCAGTATCTTCAGAAAAAGAGAGAAGACATAGTACTAATTATGTCTTTAATTCTCTTTGAATCTCAGGCTTTATTTTATTTTCTAGATCATTTTTATAGTAGATTTTTTTAAATTATTAAAAGCTGACTAGTATTTCATTAGGAAATCTTGTACTCATGGATAGTAGAGTAAATTAATTGAAATATTACTTTTGTTCTTAACTATTACATTTGAGTTCTGGTTATTTCCTTGTGCTTTTTGGCAGGATTTTGTTCATTTGGAAGAAAAAGTAGGAAGCCTTTATGTAGCTAACGTACCTCAGTAAATTCCTACAAGCAACAGCAAAAATGCAAGTGTGTGATATTCCTGTCATCCCACTGAGTTTACATCTCAGATCTGATTTAAAATCATGTCTGTATTTCAGGCTCTTTGGTGCTGCTTCCAAATTTGCCCAAAAAACATGTAAAAATGGACTGCACCTACCAGCTACCTGGCAAGAGAGTTGTCTGTCAGTCTATAGTGAGGGACAGAGGAAGAGCAAATCAGTGTATAAACAATAAAAATCATTCATCTTCTAGTACCTCAGGCTGTAGGTTTAGATTTGTATAGTGAAGTATTTGTTTATCTTTAATCCCAATTATCATACTGAAGTTGACTCAGTATCATTTTAAACTTGCTGTTCCAATCAGTATGATCACAGAGTTATTTTTTAATGCTTGCTAAAATGGAAAAATATTAAAAATGTAGATCAGTCTACTCTCCTGCTGTAATTCATAAAGCCGTTGGCTTGAAACACAGACACTAAACCTAGTGTGTGTTTTTTTGCCATGTGATTTTCTTATGAATCTTTATAGCTGTTCTTCTTGACCTTGAAATAAAACTATAGTTTTTCCAAATTTAAAAAATGTAAGAATGTTACAATGAATGAAAATTCAAAGACCATTTTTCTATTATGTTCTGTGAGGTATTCCGTGACATGAAGAAGTACTATGGAATGTAGGGTTTTGTTTTAGGGTTTCTTTGTTTATTTTTCTCTAATGTGTAATTCTGTCCTGAGATCCTCTCTTAGAGTGAGTGAATAGTTAGAGTGTTCAAGAAGTTTCTTGATAACTTGGGGTGCTGCTGTTTTCAGAACCTGTAGCAGATATGACACAGGACTTTACTGTGTAGCTGTACTTTCTGGAGTGGGAGGTGGAAGTCAGTGAAGCTTCTAACACTTCCAATGGCATGCAGCATGGACAACATCAAACCTCCACATGAGCTGCCTTCTCACGTTGTGGAGGCACAGAGAGTCACTGTGAAAACAAATCATCTCTTTCTGTGGTACCTGATTAAAATAGACTAGGTCCATTATGCTCTAAAAGTGCAAGTTTCTCTTTCTATACCACAAAGGATGGCTAAAGTGACTCATTCTTGCACAGCTCTATCCAAAGTTAAGTGAAATTGATCCCACTTGTATGTCTCCCGTTTCTAAAGAATCAAGTGGTCACCATTGTAATCTCCCTTAATTAGACACTGCAATATGTCCCTTGAGAGGAAGATGGGGAATTGACTCTGTGTTACTGGCCTTGATCACTCTTGCTCTGAGGCTATTGAAACAACAAACACTGCTGGCCGTATCTGCCCTGATAGCGAAAGCATTAGTTGCTGGCAGCAGTTCCTTCAGCAATTGCAATGTGAACATCAGATGCCAGCATTTTTTATTAAACCAACAAGAAAGGCCAATCAGAGCTACAGCATAGCTCCAAACACAGAGGAGAAGAAGCCTGCAACTAAAGTGCATCCCTTTCTTACAGATTGAGATTTTGGTAATTTGATAATTGCTGTCAGTGAAACTAATGATGAGCTCCCTTGTCTGTCTGCATGGAGTTTTCTGTTATCTACTCAGGCATCAGAACTGAGATTAAGAGTAAAGATGCTGTCCTTCAAAATTCCCAGTTAAAGTACTGCTTTTGTTGCACTCATCATGGGGGCTGTTTGTAAAACTTGCTGTACAGAGAGGTCACATCTGAGGTTGTCTGCTATCCCTATGTATTTGGGTGGCCTTTCCAGTGAACTGGAAAAGGTCATAGTTTACCACAGCTCATTAGGAACCCTGATCAATTTGACACTGGGTAAGGCAAGGCATTTCTGCTTTTCTGCCAAGCTCAGATTCCACTTGCTGGGAAGGTTCTTACATCATCTGACTCAAGCTGTTTCGTCTTCTGGTGCAAGACTGCAAACATGTGAGATTGCCAGATTTAACCAGTATATACTTACAGTGATAAGAAGATCATAAATCTGCAGGATACTCTTCTTCCTTGGCAAACTATCAATAACAATATTGGTTCAGGAGTGATCTGGGCATTTTATTTTAACCTTTTCCTAGAAAAAGGAAATATGGTCATCAGAAAACACAGAGCTTAAATACAACTGTTTTAAATATAAATACTATCTGATAGATGTACAAAACAATTGCAGTGCTTCCAATCATTGCAGTGCAGCCTTAACTAACAACAGCCACCATCTGTATAAATACCATGCCTTGCTTTTCCTAATGCACCGAAGCCATTAGTAAAGGTGGAAGGTAAGAAGCAACTAAGAGTGCTTCTTTAACAAGCAGTTGGTGACTAACCATGAACAGCCTTGCATGTAACCATGCCCAGTGGGTGGAGTTTTGGTCTACAATGACTGTTGAAGAGTCTGGTCCCTCTTGAACCAGATAACATGGGCAGAATATGTCTCATTCTGTTTCCACATGCTGCTATCTCACAATATTTCCAACTGTCAAAACTTACATCTCAAGGACTCAGGCAGCAGCATCTGTGCGGAGTAATTGTACTTGCCTTCCTCTCACTTTGAGAATGAGCATCTAGGCAACACTGGGCTGCATTTAATGCCCAAGCATTTCACTTCCCATTTATAAGCTATGTGAGTAAGCAGTGTATTTTTCTATCTTGATCATCACATCCAAATAAGGAAACTGCTTTTAATTGATTTTCTAAGGAAAAGCTGTATTTTTCCTTTGAAGATTTTTTCAGCATCTCATCAATCTGCAGTGCAAACCTTCACTTTGACTGCTAGACCCAGTCTTCACGCTTTTTTTATTGCAATCATACAGAAACACTGCACTGATCACCACAGCTTACTTCAGTACTGATTTATGTTGTTAAAAACTTTTATAGGATGCTACAAAGAGGGTGTCACAGCTAGGAAGATGGGGAACAGAAATTTACTGCAACACAGAAAAAATCTCAGTTTATGCTAAATAAAATTAGTTAGAATAAAATTATTTAGGAAGATGCTGTGCAGAAAGCAGCAGCAGCTGCAGAAGAGGATGTAGCATCAACTTTAAGCTTCAAATCTTAAGAGATTGGGCAACTCATAATAAGCTTTCCAGGTAGTCTGCAATGTGGTTTTTACATATAATCTTCTTACAATTGGAATACCTAATACATACTGCTTTCTAGCTGTTTCCCTTTTTTGTTTGTTTGTTTGTTTGATTTTTTTTCAATGTAATTCAGGTTTGTGAGACAAAATCCATTCATTCATAAATCCATGAAAAATATTCAAGTTTTTAGAAATGTAATTTTTGTCTTCAAGTTGATCAGTAAACAGATGGAAGCTTAGAATCTGCTAACTCTAAGAATCAAAATTTAATTTTACTATTGAAACAACTACTATATAATACAATCTCTGGGGAAAAAAAGTGTCACATAATACCTTGCCATCTGTGTTTTCGGTTTTTAAAGCTAGTAAGCATTTTTAAAACAATTATTTTGCAGAATTATCTTGATCAAATAGTATCTAGTTATTATTCAGTACCTTGTATCAGCTGCTGTCTAAAGAGAAGTAATTTAAATAAGTGCTCCTTTGCTTTGGTTATTAGCTTGACAGTAAGATCCCTGTTTCAAATTACATATCACAGAATCCTTGTATCCAGGAACCTGCAGCATTGGCAAGGAATGCTATGGCTGAGAGTGTGCACTAAATCTTTAGGGAATTAGTATGTGAAGGAAGAGCTTTTTCTCTTTGCTTCCACTCTGCAGTAAAATGATACTCCTTCATCCAAACTGATAAACACAAGCAAGGAAAAATGTATATATTGACAATATGAGACACTATAAAATGTTTATTACCTTGCAACAGTTTTGTGTGGTTTGGATTATTTTGAATTTATGGGTTGAAAAGTATTTATATCTTTGTCTTGCCATGCTATGAGAAAGGGGATTCTAATTTTAATCTGCAAGGGTATCAATAAAAAAGCAAATTAGTATGCAAATCCCAGAAATAGTGGTTCAGCAGAATATTGAGTATCTGAGAGCATTCTAATTAGATTCACAGAGAAAGGTGGTATAATAGAAACCCTATGTAATAAATAACATAAATAAATAACTCTATGTAATAAAATAACATAGCTGAACGTTTTAATGGCAGCAAGACTGGAACCAGTACAATTGTAAGAGGCACGTATTAAGAATATCTGCCAGGCATATTTCTGCTTGAATCAAACATTGATAAAGCAGGTTACACATCAATAACTTACTATTACTGTTTCTTCTTGATCCAAGCAATAAAAAAACCTTCAACAAATGAAATGGAAATAAATCTGATTTTTCAGAGAATTTTTTAAATATCCTGGAGCAAAATTCCATTTTATTTGCAGACAGAGCTAGTAACACTGCTTATTATTAAGTCTGCCTAGGTTTCTTGCTCTTTTGGTTACTTATGTTGTCCAGTTTTGGCTCTTATTTTCAGTGTTAGATGACTGTCTCAGATATATATATGTATTAAACATTTTAACAAAAAAGGGCTTATTTTTCTAAGTAACATGAAGCAAAAAGATTATTTTTCTATATTTATGTAAAGAAACCAACCACACCTTTTTCACTGGATAGCTTATACATCTCTGTATTATAGATAGAGCTCTGATGTTTGGCAGTGTGTGGATTATTTTTGTTTGATTTTCCTCAGAAAACCTACTGCAATTTAAGTTACAAACTCTTGAAATGTCTCACTATTCACAGTGGAAATTTGTTTGCATTTGAGAACTAAATTATATGAAATTTCATGGGTCATGAGTGCTGCATCCTCTTTCAGTGATTTTATTTTGACTTGATTGCAAAAGCATTATTCTCTGAAAAAAAGTGTGTGAGGTTGCCTCATAGCACAGCTGCATGGCTTTTGAACAGGACATTGTCTGCAATTATTACTGGGGGCTGAGGCAACTTACTGAGAGATGAGAATCACAGAGTAATGGAGGTCTGAAGGGGCCTCTGGAGATTAGCTTGTCAACATCCTGCTCAAAGTAGGGCTAACTTCAAAGCTAGATTAAGTTGTTCAGGTCCTTATCCAGCTGAATTTTTTAGATACCCAGAATGAAGTCCCCACATGTGGGTCTGTTACAGTGCTGAATCACGAGAGCTGTGAAAAACTTTTTCCTAATGTTTTGCCACAATATTCTTTGCCCAAAGGTGCATCAGATGTCTCTTGTCCTTTCACTGGGTGCCTCCAAGAAGGGTCTGGCTCTGGCTACTTTGGTTTTCTATTAGATAGTTGACAGCAATACAATCCTGTCTTAGCCTTCTCTTCAGAAGACTAAACAGCATCTCCTTCTATGGCTTTTGTTTCAGCCCCATCCTCATCTTCATGGCTGTCCACTGGGCTTGCTCCAGCTTGTCACAGACTGCCTTCAGCTTGGAAGCCCCAAACTCTAAGCAGTCTTGCAAGTGCAAAGGAGAGGGAAGAAGCTCTGCTGTCAGCCTCCTCTCTATGTTTCTGTTAGTAGAGCCCAGGATGTGTTTTCCTTTCTGACAGGGCACATTGCTGACTCCTGTTCAACTTGTTCACCAGCACCCACGGGTCATTCTCTGCAGAGGTGCTTTCCAGCCTCTTCTGTATATTTGCAGTGGCTTATTTCATCCTATGTGCATGGCCTTGCATTTTCCATTGTTGAACTTAATGAGATTCCTGATGGGCCATTTCTGCAGCCTGTTGAAGTCTATTTGACAGGTAGCTTTGCTTTGCAGCATATCCCACACACTGCATGCCTCCTCTCCTCCAGTTTGGTATCAGTCACTAACCTCCTAGGGGTACAGTTTCTCCCTTCATCCCTGTTGTTAATGTATAGATTGCACAGGAGTGCTGCCAATAGTTGGCCAAATTTGAACTGCTAATTAAAACCTGTAGACACTACCAGTTCATTCATTTTGCACCCAGCTTATAGTTCTTCCATGCAGCCTGTATCTCACTACACTGGGAATGGGGAAAAATGGTCACCTCTTCTGCTTTTAGTGTCCTTCTTCTTCATCTATGTTACTTCTAAAGAGTTTGGAACAAATGACACCACTGGTGGGTCTGGTGGTGTAGAAACTTTGAATGTCTGGTGAGGTGCAGTAGCAGTTTGTTGTAAACTGGCAGACAGGACACAAATGAAGAAAAGAGGGAGTGGTCTAGTGGGAGAAAGTAGATATTGTATAAGAGTTTGGGTTGAACCAGAAAAGTAAGGTTGAAGGAGAAACTCCAGAAAAAGACTGAGCTGGAGATAAAGAGTGGAATTTAAAGGTATTGAGAGACTGAGACTTGGGCTGTGGGCAGGGAATATAAACAGGACTGAAATAGAGCAAGTGCATATTGCAGAGCATGGGGGGAAAAAAGGCTAAAAGGGAAAAACAGGGAATATAGAGCTGGCCCTGTATAGAACATATTTCTCCCAACAGCTATGTGCACCTCTTGCATTTTATTCCTGTCTATTACAGATTTACCCTGGAGGTAATGAATTAGCCCAGCTGTTGATGCATTAAATAGCCTAAGTGGCAGAGGCTGGTGCTGTAGACATGAGCTTCCATTGCTCCTGAAACACCGTCAGTCAGAAGGACTCAATGAGATCTTGTTTTGGGTGTTGATTGTTTAATTTCTTTAAAGCCTTGGTATTTCTCATGAGCATAGGGAAAATATAATGAAGTTACATCAATAAGATTGTAGCATCAGCCTTCCAAAGGCTGTAGTAGAACTCAATTTGTATGTATATGTATTTATCTCTTTCTCCCTAATGTCCTAGTATGTGAAATTAAGATACTGTCACTTTACCACACAGGACCCTTGTGAATAAACATTCATTGGTGTTTCTGAAATGCCCAACTGTTACACTGAAGAGTGCTATTGAAAATCACATGTGGAAAATTGAGATTGTTTTCAGGCCAGGCTTGAATAAGAAAAAAGATAAAAGTTGAAAACATCCAAAATATTGAGTAGGTGCTCAGTCAGAGAGTATGATTTTGGAAAACAGTAATGATATTGGTAAACACAGTCACTGAAATGAAACAAAAATGGTTTACAAGCTTAGCACATAGCCAACATTTTTCTCAGAAAAAAAAGTCACATAAATATGTTTCCACTTCAGTCTTTATACGTAATATTATGTTGAGCTACCTTGCATTTATTTATTTCTCCTGCACAAAAGTAAGGAGTTAATGCACTATTTTTTTGTGTTCTCTAATTTGCTTCTGACACAAACTCTGAGGTATGTCTCAGTTCATTGTATTCCTCACTTAAGCTGAAGGATATTGCTGGTTTCATTTCAGCAAAGCACTGAAGATCTTACTCTTCAGAAGGAGAGATACATTTCAGTACAAAAATCAGCAAATATTAAATGCTGTCTGTATCCCCTTGCCCTCCTCAGCCTCCACCTTTTTTATTTTCCCAAACATTTAAGAAAAATGTCTAGAATATTTTCAAGAATATATAAAACATTACTGTTAGCACCAGCTTCTTTATTATTTATTAAATGGAAGCACTAGCTATTAATAGTTTCAACCTGTTTTCATGTATAACCAGTTTTCTGACTCATACATGCCTCTCTCTAATTCAATTTATTTTCAACAACTGTGGATGTGTCTGGAAATGACAAGCAACCTGAATGCTACATTGCCTATCAGACTGGCCCTGCTTCTGTACTGTCTGTCCAGGTTGTTCCAGAACTAAAACCCAGCAGAACAGAGCAGAATAAGTTGTGTTATTTATTACAGGGGGCATAAAGCAAGAAGCAAGTGAGAATAGGTCTCCAACAACTCCACCTCGTGACTTCTGACAAAAGTCATGTTTAAATAACATAGCAAGCTAAAATGAATGGAGTCTGGAGGTGGTCTTTGTAGGGTAGACTTGTTACCACATTGCTTAGGGAAAGTCTTCTTGTTCCAGAGAAATTCCTCAGGTTTGTGTCTGCCTACTGCTGGTCCTTTCCTTATGACATCAAGGGGAAAATTTTTAAAAATGACAAGGCCTGTGTCCTATGGTCACTTTGGAATCCCTGACTTAAAATCAGAGTTTTCATTGCAACTTTACCTTTCTGAGTGTGAGAGACATTCAAGACTGTTTTTGTGAGAACCAAGACTTCTTAAAAAGTTAGGCATAAGTTGGTCGAATTAAAATGTGCCAATTAGAAATTAAAAAAAAGAGCATCTGATGGAAAGGAAGCACAGTATATTGCTGCTTAGTAAATCTGAAATCACTAGTTTTGCCACACATCTTGGTCAGTGTAGTCCACAAATGGAGGCTTTATCTACTGCATACTGTGAATTGTTAAGTGGGAATCACTACAGAAATATTTATATCAGGTATTTCTGCAACTGTGAATTGAATGGAGTGTGCTGTCCAGGTTTTTTGTCTATGCTGGGCTCTACATTAAAATTGATGAATTAATTTAGCAAGGATACCTTATTGCATCCTTGTAGTTATTACAGAGTATTTTTTGTGGGGAACTGATGGCTTCTAAAGGAGAAACAAAATATTGCATTAGGAATCTTGCTGCTGAAATGGAAATGACTTTTTTTTTTCAGTGTAGTAATGACAATTTCTTAAGCTCTTATGTCAAAAGTTGAGCCAGTTCAATTTCTTGTCTGAGAATTTGCCCTTTTGCTTTTTCCATCTGCACATATAAATCGAGGAATTAGTTAAGTTCCCACTGACAAGTTCATAAAAACATCTCTGGTCTCCCTGAAAAACAACGGAACCTGAACCATTTGTTAGAAGGCACTTTGAATATGAATCAAAGCTAAACCAAAACATACTTGCAGGTACCTATTAATACATTTGAAGTTCAATTAGGAGTTGATGTCTCTTTTGTGGATTTTTGTGGGTCTTCAGAGCTACATCTTATCAGTTGGGATGCACTTTATCTCTTTTTTTTTCCTAAGTCTGTTTCTTATCTCTGGACTCAGCACGTGCAGCAGCAAGCCTTCTCTGATGCACCATGATGCAGAGTTATGTGTACTTTTCTTGTCAGAGCTTGCTGCTGTGCATAGCTGCACTGCTGTTCAGTTCCTGTGGAATGTGTGCTGTCGACTGTGGAGCTGGATTGGAGCTGAGCTCATAGGTAGGAATGCAAAGGGTTCTCCTCATTTTATCAGTGACTGAAAATTATTTATTTATTGACATTCCAGAATATCTTCATTAATTTAGAACAAAATTAAAACCCAAACAGAAGTAAATCAAAGAATGGAGGCCTTTGGGCAATAATTCAAATATCATTAAATTCGTCTTATAGAATACTTTTGATTATACTTTTGAATACATGGCCTATTTGACAAACAAGTATTAATTTTTGGTCATATTTATACTACAGAAAGCCTAGACCAGAGCCTGGTGTCATGTCCTAACCTGCTTCTCATTCAGATTATTATCTAGAAGAGTAATGTCTGAAATACAGTGTATTGGAAACTATTGGGATCGTTTTGGTATAAGGAAATACAAAATCTGTTCGTTTGTTTTGCAGCAAGGTGAGTTATAGCTGCTGGCTACTGCTCAGCCCCTAATGCCCTGAGAGCCTGAGTCGCTGTCAGTGGATCTTGCCAGCCTTTCCAGAACAGAGATGCAGACGGATGTGTTGCAGTCAGCTGCCAGCTCCACTCAGCTGCTGCTTTCCTCTTGAGGTTTAGGCTGGACCATTGTGGGTTAATAAGTTTGCCATGACCAGCCTAGAATCATAAAATAGAATAATATAACATTAGGGATTTGAAGGGACATCTAGAGATCATCGAGTCAAACCCCCCTCCCAGAGCAGGATCACCCAGGGGTTGTCACACAGGAATGCATTCAGATGGATTTGGAAAGCCTCTAGGGAAGGAGACTCCATAATCTCTCTGCACAGCCTGTTCCAGTGCTCTGGCACCCTATAGGTTCTATATACAGAACAGATACTCGGCGAGAAAGGCACAAATAGGTGGGTTTTTTCTGCTATAGGTAACCATTGAAGAATAATATGCAACAACAGAACAGAAATTGAAATCTAGGTGGGTTTTTTTCCCCCATTCATTTTATAATTGTGCATACCTGGAAAAGGAGAAAAAGTAAGTACTCTGGTGTTATGTGTATCCCATATGAACACATATGAAATATGTTTTAAAATGTCAGGATAGAAGTGCAGCTGTTTTGTCAGCAATACTGTACATGTAATTATGGGTGAATTTGTCTCTCTAATAGACTTTTTCCTAACTTTGTGATTTATAGGGCAGGGACCAATTACGGTCTAACAACAATAAAAAGTAAGATTAATGAGGTGCTATATTGTGACACCTCTGAAGCATTTAAGCTTATTCTCTGTTGCTATGGGGAACACTAAATGACACAAATAGATCACATGGATTTGCCAAAACAAAATGCATCTTCTTAATGTCTTGAAAAAAGTATCACCAACCCAAAAGACAAGTGCATAGATGTCTCACTGACCTAATTTCTCACGCATATGCTGCATAAGTTACCCCAAAACTATGTCAACAAGCAGTCAGTCTGTTCTCCAAAGTAGTAAATGGTAAGACAAGAGGAAATGGTCTCAAGTAGTGCCAGGGGATGTTTAGGTTGAACATTAGGAAGAACTTTACTTGGGAAGAACTTTACTGAAAGGGCTGTTAAGCAGTGGAACAGGCTGCCCAGGGAAGTGGGGGAGTCCCCATCCCTGGAGGCATTTAAAAGTAATATGGATGAGGTTCTTAGGTATGCAGTTTAGTGGTGGAATTGGCAGTGTTAGGTTAATGGCTGGACTTGATCTTAATGGTCTTTTCAAACCAAAATGATTATATGATTCTATATAATGTGCAGTTGGCTATATGAATATATTTTCTTCCATTTATGAGCCCTATTCTCTTATAGTCAGCATATGCAAATTTATCTGTGGACATTATCTGAATGAATAATATAGCTTACAGATAAATTTGCGGACATTATCTGAATGAATAATTTAGCTACCTTGGATAATTTAGATAACATAGATATGTATTTACTAATTGGCTAGTACTGATGGTTGAGACACCTTTCTGAAGGACAGAAAGATCTGCAGTCTACATCAAGAAAGAGAAGCTTTTAATGTAACCATTAATCTGATCAAGTGAAAACTGCCACTGAAAGAGTGTTTCTCATGTCACATTTCTGGTCATAATTCATGTGGATACATTAGAAAGTCATTGTGACCACACAGTTGAAATCCTCCCTTCACCTCATTTTCTGTCCTCCTTCCTTGCCTCAAGTCTTGTGACTATGTATTGAACAGCACTAATTTGTTCCTCTGGGCCTAAGTATCTATGGACAGAAAAGATGGGAGAGCAAGACTGCCTGGTCTGGCAGCAGTTTGCAGTTACTACTTCTTGAACATAAAGAAAAATTACATCCTTTGTAGCCTTTAACACTAGTTTTTCAAAAGTGATGTCTATTTAGAGAGGTGCTGGATGCTTTAGGCTTTCCTTGAAGGGAAGGAGAGATGTAGGGACTAAGAAATATTAAATAATTTTGGAAAACAGTTTGGCAGAGGAGGCTCGAATTGCGTCTTTATATAATTTGGTCAGGATCTATTTCTTATTAATTATATTTTCTATTTCTTATACTTTCAGCTCTTTTTTTAGTGTATGTAATTTTCTGCTTCTGGAGGTCCTTCCTGACAAATATAATAGATAAGTTATATTTTCTTTCACTGTGTGTGAGCAGGGCCTGGACTTAAAAAACTAGCATACACCTAACAACTAGGCTACATGGCATTGCCAGGCTTCACTGCTCTGCTACAAACTCTAAAGTGTTTATCATGTGGGTTACTGTTCATTAATAATCAAAGAATGAATTGTCATGCAAACTTGAATCCTGCACTTAGAAGAGGGCAAATATGAATTAAGTACCACAGCTGGAGCAACGTTTCCCCAGACTGCCCAGTTTTTGTGAGGCATCATTATTTTGGTGCATCCATTTTACCTTCCCTTGGATGGAAAGGACAAACTAAAGCATGCTGTGGTCTGTGTCTACTGAGGTCCATACCTCTCAAGATGGAAACATGACATAATTTATTATTCATTTTTCTTAACAAAGGAAGAAGAGTACATAACAAGCTACAAAGCACAGGTATTCTGTTAGCCTAACAGCACTAGACTGGTGTGAACACTGCACAACCAACCCAGTTCTGCAGGTGAAATGCAGCCCTTTTTGGATGCAATGACTGGCTGATATGATGTGTTTTCAAACCAGCCATTTGTCTGCCTTCTAACCTGCTTTTGACACCTGTCTGTCGATGGGTAACACTCAACCATGTGCTTTTGTTCCATCTATTACACTTGTTATGCTTTCAAGCATATGACTTTTCAGTCACATTTGAATTTCTTGGATGCATATTCCTTGTAGATGGGCATCAGCTAGGACTGATAACTGTGTCTTTTCAGCTATCAGTCATCTCACCAAAACATGCAGAGTGCCAATCTTGGACTGGTTTAATCTTCAAATGGTGCTGCAGGCTAACTGTGGCTTGCAAGAAAGTTAATCTGCTTTTCTTACTGGGATTCTGTGGGTCCCATGTACAAATAGCTTGGTTTGATTTAACTGGTTTAAGCACAAATGGGTCTGTGTGTTTAGGAACTCTTTTTTCTTTCACTGGGCCTTAGACTGTGCACTGTTAGTCTAGATTTACTGTTTTAGGGCAAGAACAAATAGCAGTGGGTAAACCAGATTGTCTGGTGCAAGTACATGAAGGTGTCAGATTTTACCAAGTGCATAGGTACTTGCCTGCTGACCATACTGCCTCTTTGGGTTTGGCACCTCTGTCTTAGTCTTTTTCCTGTATTCTTGCTAGCAGCTAGCATAGCTGCCTTATAGATGGCCTGGGTAGGAAACTCTTTGGGAAAATATTTTTGTCTCTTTGTGTTTTATATCAATTGGTTCAAGAGGTCTGCATGCACTTTGATGAGCTTAAAAAGCACCACTTAAAAGCACCACTAAAGTAGTCCTTTATTTCACCAGGGTTTATTTTCCTGTGGCCTACAGCCCTCTGATTTCTTTCTTGGAGTCATATGTGGCTGTGCCAGTGTTTTGTTTCAAAAGTTCATTTTCAAATGCAGAATACTCCTTAAAATTACTTTTTCTGTTTAAAAAGTCACTTTAAAGAAAAGTGGCTATTTGAAATCACAGACTGGTTTAGACTGGAATTTTTAAGCAATGTTATCTGAATTGTAATGTTCTATTATGCAATCAATCATTATGCATGGCAAAAAATCATCATGCAATCTGCATTCCTATTTAACGTATTTTTTGAAGTTCTTATACAGGAGAACATGTATATCTTTCAAGTATTTATTTTTGAAAATATCTTGTTCACTGGAAGATTTTAATAGGAATATAACGACACGTTGGGTAATTGGTTAAGCTGCAGTTTTAATATGTGCATCTGAAATATTTGGAATGAGGGCTTGCCCAAGAAAAAAAGGAACACATGAGCCCATAAAAGTCCTATAAAGGCATAGTGAAAGGAAGATTTATGACTGATTCTTGTGTTTTTGCTGGCATTTACCTTTGAAATAGTCTGGAGGTAAGTGAAGTGCTTCAGTGCTTCCTGAATCACCCAATCTATTGAGTGCATTTAACCTTTTCCTTACAGACTGTAGGAATGTGCTAGTTTAGATGAATCTTAGAAAAGAAAAAAACATATCATAGTGACCAAATGATTCTGAAGAATGTTCACTAGGAACAGTGAAGCCTGGAGCACAGACTTCTGGATGTGTTATACTCTTATACTAAAGGCTGAACCATTTCAAGAAAGCTATATTTTAATTCTAAGGCTCATATAAGAAATGCAGTGATACAACTTTTTAGCTTAGAAGTTGAGGCTTAGTTTAACTTTATTGAAGACAAAGGTGACTATTTCTAGAAGTGTGAAAGCTGTAGAGTATGTGCACAAGAAATTATCAGCAGAAGTGCTTTTTTTTTATGCCTTTTTTTTCCATTCTACTAGCTTTGCAAACATATTTTATTCTTCAGATTGTTTATGCTAAAGTAAGATGTCCTGTGTACACACTTCCAAAATATTTTTCCCACTGGGCCATCCGCTGTCCACTTTGACACACTTGTGGGCACAGCTGATTGCCACACTCAGGCCACTGTTGTTTCTGTCCCCACAGCCACACACCAACTCAACACTGCTGCCGGAAAATCATTTCTGTGTGGTGCCTGGAAGCACTCAGTCTGTCAGTAACATTTTCATCATATTTGGCATGATTTTAGACAGTAGATTAAGTTTTTTTCCTTAGATTATATGACTCTTCATACACCAGAGTTTGTGGGATTGCCTAACTGAATGAAAGAGACAGTGTCAGAGGCAGGTAGCACTCAGGTAAAACTGTACCTGGCAGGACATAAAAATAGGCAGATAAACCCTGAGTAAGTCTGGTCATTATTTTGGATTCTGGGGAATTGGATCAAAATTTATTTCACTGCTGTTGTTTCTTAAAGACTAGGAGGATCCAGTGATCAGGAATTCAAAAGATGCATCAAAATAGTAATTTGCAGAGATTTTACTCCAAAGATAAAATAGTAAAATTAAGTTTTAAGTAAGCAAATGGTACCTGCCAGTTGTTAAAAGTAGCAGAGGTCTGTAAATGGGCAACTTGAAATGTAAATATGTAAAAGAATGCTATTCTAGTGCTGCTTATGACAACAGTATCTGAAATATTTCTCAAATTCACTAAGGGTCAGAGCAGTGACCACCTTTTGGGAGGGAGAAATCTAATGCACAACTACAATTACTAAGTAGGGAAAAGGACTTCAGAATAAAAAATAGTCTAAGGGGTAGAGAAGATCATAAGCTATATAGAAGTCAACAGAGTAAACTATTGCAAAATAAGCAAATTTTATTATGTGAACAGAAAAACAGATGAACAGGTCAATGTAATGTTTTTGGAAAGTCTAGCAAGGCATTTTTCAGGGTTTTATGCCCACTAAGGGGCAAGTGAAGTCCTTATGAGACCGTCAAGAGGATGGGAAAATTGAAGAGGCAACTCTGGGGGCTGAGAGATGGTGTAGCAGGAACCACAAAGGGAAAATTTGTATTAAGAGGGCAGCAGAAAAATTGTTTTCTGGGCTAACTGGAAATAGTTGAGGACAAATTAGTTTAATATCCAGAAAATAGGATTTAGGCTTCAGATTAGGTAGTGAAAGAGCAGTCCACAGAGAAAGGCTTAATCATTGCACGTGTTGTAAGGACAAATTAAAACATGTTCCTGGGAGGCAGGTCTAGATAAGTAGTCTTTTAAGCAATGCTCTGTCCCTGCTTTCTTGAATGCTAGCATATAGTGATTGCAGAATATGTAATTTCTATAGGTCTGTTTATGTAACTTTCACATCAAAACTGCATGTCAGATTTCAATAGTCTTCTAAATATTCATGAGAACAGTGTTTTTCTCATTTCTGAATTTAAATTCTGTCAAGAAATATTATGACATTTTTATCACATGTGGCTTCCAAATGGTTCTTCAGGGGTGTGTTTCTGGTCCCCATTTTGTCCCATGGCCAAAGTGTCCTGCCACACAAAACCTGAGGTCTTCAATGGGAATGGTTACAGTCATGAAGGCTTGCCTTATAAGAGGTGCAGGAAAGGAAAGGAAAAGACAAAAGTAGAAATCATTTAAGACATAGCCCTAAGAAATTTCATAACCTTAAAAGTATTACAAAGAAGTATTTCTCTTTGGACTGACTTGAAATATGGGTTTTCTTGTTGATAGTACTTATACTGAGATGCACACTACAGAATTTCAGCAATCTTAAACTCAGTATTGGTAAAAAAGAATATAATTTTGTCCTTTTATGATTAATGAGTTATACTTGGTTAACAAATGGCAATTTTAAGGTCCCTTATTCCTTCTTTAGTTACAAGTCTCAGTACCTCCTTGTGGAAATGATGGGGCAGGTAAACGAAAAGTAGAATTTTATATTAAGATTAACAGGAACTAAATAATCATGGCAAACTAAGTTACAAGGACAAAGAGAGAAGCAGAAAGGTAGGACCTTCCTTTCCAGGATGCGAGGAAAATAAGTCATGATGGAGGGAGAAGGAAAACTTTGGATGAGGTGCCTGCAGGGAGTCTGAGCATGGAAGAACTATCCAGGCAGAGTCAGACCAGTCACCAAAGGAAAGGAATTTGTCTTTTCTGTACAGGGAGACTAAGACTGGAAAGAAAAGCCCAAAGATGGAGGTGAGGGTAAAAATGGGACAAGAGGAGATGGATAGGTCAGGTGAGAGCACTTGACAAAGAACAGCTGTGGGAGTACAGAGCAGATGTTCCCACTGACAGCAGTGGCAGTAGCCCTGTGTATTTGTTAGCTTTTACTTCTAAACTGGAATAGAATAAAGGACTTAAAGTGACAGTACTTACAGCTATTAGCAGCACTGACTCTCTCTGCTTTTGGAGAATGATAGAGATCTGCCATTGCCTGCTGCATTAAGGTGAGAAGGAAGTGCAGAAGCATGTTCCAGCCCAGCTATCTGTGACTATAAATATGAGGCAGAATGATAACATTTCTCTTTTTTCCAGATGTTTTCTTTAGAAGGTGAGAAGTTACACATAGAAAAAAAAATTATTTGCAAACATATTTTTAAGAAGCCCGCATTAAGGTGACCTGTGCAAATCTTATTTGGTCAGCTTGTGCGTTTGTGATTACTAAAAATAATAATTATTTTTTTAAATTATGAGTGGATTTCTGTTTCAATATATGAAAAGGATCAAGTCTGGAATGTGTCACACTCATAAAGTCAAATGTGTCGCTGTAAATTTTCTATTCATTTCTTGCAAAGACTGGTAACTAAAAAAGAAATAAGGTAAAAATTTAAAGGCAGCAGCTGATTGCTGGCCTGAAGAACTAAATTCTCTAATTCTTTCACAAGTGCTTCTGTGAAGTTCAGAAATAATTTAAATCAAACTCTTTACAAATATTCTTTTGTTGTATTGTAATATTCATTGTGCTGAATGGAAGTCCTGCAGTCTGATTTATGTAAGTGTTGAACATTTACCTTTGCAATTGCAGACAAGGGAAATAGCAGTCCGAACATCCAAAATGCTCTTTAATGGTGGGTACTTAAAAAACTTATGTTGCACATAACTTGGTATATAATTTTGACCTTAATCTCTCTCAGCCTCATTTTTTATCATTTTCTCAAATGATGGTATTGGAAAAATACATTAATTGATAGTTGTCAAGCAATAAAATGCTATAGTGGCATGGAAGTACTGGAAGAAAATGAATCCTGATGTTATAGATGAATTTGGATGGTGTGCTGATGGTAAGGCACCAGACATTGAACAGCTGGGAAAATAATGCAATGACAGAATAACTGTCCATTTAATACATTATTTTTATTCTGTTTACTGATGAATAGTTGCCTTGTAAAAATGTGGCCAGATAATTAAAGGTAAGATTAACAGATGGGACAAATGGTTGCAGTTGCATTTGCAAGGTGCAGCTCATTCATGTGCTGTATTAAAAATCTTAATATTTCAACGTACATTCATGTTATGCATATGTTTCTGCATTTGTCTTATGTACAGTAATAAATTATGCACTTTCTGTGCATAAAAAAAAAAAAAAAAGAAAAAGAAAAAAGAAAGAAAAAATAAGATTGTCATTGCTTTTGATCAGTTTGAATTCTGGGCTACTCAATGAGCTGCATCACCACTCACTTGAGAATCATGAAAAAGACCCTGTAGTGAGTTGCAGTTTAAACTCAAACTGCAGTGAGAATGAATTTATCAGAATGAAACAACAATTATATCAGTATTTATTCCAAATGATTTTTTGCATTAATTTAAACTTCAGACTCATTGAACTGACAAACAGATTGAACTTGTCTGAATTTGAAATGGCTATTGGTTTTGAGTCTTTTTATGCTGGGAACTTCCATCCCTTCTGTTAAGAAATATTTAGCAGCTTCAGATTACAGTTTCTGTTATGCAAGTAAATTCAGAAAACTAGAACTTCTCAAGATGTCTCCTTTAACTGCTTAAATAACTTTTCCCTTATGCCCTAGGGAAATAAATTGAATGAATTGAGTGAATAAATTGAACCTTACCTCACCTTTGGATGGATTATGTACTGTGGGTTATCCTAAATTCATCCTGCCTGCCAGCTGGGTTTACCATGGTGTAAGAAAATGAATTTACATTACAAAACTATAATTCCCTTGTGTGTACATTCTTTTTACCTTATAGTCAACATGGGGTTAATGATATCTTGGCTGATTCAGAGTTGCAGGTGATGAGTGAATATTTAAAGCAAAGGTGTATTGTTTGCCAAGACATTTATTGAAGAGTGGACTCAGCACAACATAGATGGAAAAACATGAAAGTGAGCATGGAATTTGTCCTGCTCTGTGGCTTCCATAACACTTTCCATTTTATTTCTGCTGTGTTATTACATCTGGAAACAAGCAGTAAATTGTGAGGGTTTTTTTGCTTTCTAATCTGCTCTGTTTTGCTGGGGGCCTTGGAGGGAGGGCTTTATCTGGGTTGTTGGGTTTTTTTTATTTATTAATTTGTGTTTCTCTTCAGTGAACATTGTTGACAAGAACTTTTGGTCTTTTTTTTTTTTTTTTTTTAAATTGTTTGCATGGATTACAAAGAAAATTGTTGAAAAGGTTCTGCTATTGTATTTTGGGAATAATGATCTTGCCAAAGTTATTAAAGTTGGTTTAAGTGGTTGCACTATGTTCTCTAGAAGGCTAACCCTTGAAACCTAACTGAAAACTGGGTGAAGAGTAAACTGTTATTTTTTGTCAGGACACAGCATCAGTGGTCTGTGATGTGCACTAACTAGTAGATGACTTCTGGATGAAATCTGATATTTTATTTTGATTTAGCCAGCTCTGTGTCATTGCGATATTCTTTTCCCAAAAAGATTTTCTCCTCATCTCCTCTAATTAGTATTAGAGTTTATTTATTTACCAGCTGCCATTTTCGTAGTGGAAATGGCACTTGGTGGCAGGATGTTATTTCTGGAAAGGATGGGGGTAGGGATATTTTACTGTGCTTTGCATTGAGGTTCACAAGATCCTGACTGTAATGACTCTTCAGGGCAAGCTTGCAAAACCTCTCTCAAGTGGTGCTCTAGTGGCACTGATTTTGGGAGTGGGGATGAGAAGCCAACAATGGCATCTTTAGATTAATTTTGCTTTGTGAAGGTGCCTGCATGAAGGGATTTATAATGCTCTCTCAGTGAACCAAGTCTTTGTGCAGGAAGGCAATGGGAGTCTAAATCAAATATGAAACGCATGGGCATTATGGGCAGCTGGGAGCAATGACTTTGTTTCCCCAGTCTGTCTGTGGTCTTTGCAGCATGGATCCTGCATGTGCTTACATGGAGCACATTGTCTTTTTGCTTCTGCCTGCAGCCTCCATCAGAAAAAAGGACTGAGGATGGGCAAAACTTATCAGACAGCTCCTTGAAACAGCAAAGAGTAATATGTCTATCTTTACCCCATCTTCCTCATTAGTGTTTATGAATCTAATTTTCTTTGAAGTGTACATTTGTCAGGATATTTCTTATCTATGTTCTACATAGGAAAAGCTTTTTTTTTTTTTCCCATGGATATTTTTTCAGTTGTTGTTAATTATTCTTATAATTTTAATTAAAAACATATTTGTGAACCAGAACATGATCTGAGAGAAGATAAACATTCTAAAAAGACAAAAATTAAAATTATCTGGAATGAGTGGTGACTGACATTTTAAAGTATTTATTTTCATTTTACCTATAAGTTGAAGTGTTTTATTGTGTATACAGCTAGGAAACTAAAGTTGCTTTAGTTAGTGTGTGTGTTATGTCAGAAAATTAATACATGCCTGAAAAAGAAGTATATTTTTTTAGAACTGATTTTTTTCTGTTTTTGTTCGTTTGGTTAGTTAGTTTGTTTTTGTTTTCTTTTGTTTTTTTGGTGCTGCTTTATAAAGTGGTTTTTAAAAAAAGGTAATTAAGAGTTAGACTTCATAAAATTGTGATTTAATTGTACTTATATAAAAATAATTTTGTGAACCTTATCTTATATAACATGCATATTTCTAACTAATTAACATACTGCTTTAAAAATTACATTGCCAGTTATTTGCTTGCTTCTTATTTTACTTCAAACTTTACAAACATTTATTTATTTATATAAAACTAAAAGTTTATTTTTAAAAAAGCCACACTGTGGTTAATTTGAATTTACACAGAGAAGATTAATTAGGTGTAGGCAGGGGAGAATGGGATTGAGAAGATAAGAAACAACAGCTTTGATCAGTGCTCACTACTAGAAAAAAAAGAAAGGCAATTGAATGAGTCACTGGGATAAAGCTAATTTAAAGGAAGATTCAGGACCTGGAGAAGAATTTAAAAAATTACCTAGGTTTGGGGGGTTAGAAAAAGTAGTTAAATGAACAATATATGTGTTATATCCATAATGATCTATTAATAACAATGTTATCACCTTTTCACATTTTAATATCCAAAACATGCAAGGCTTTTCTCTGCCTGGTTTGTTAAACTCATGTTGGGGAATTGTGACATTTTCCAGTTTTCCCATCTCACCAAAGAGCCAGAGTTGTGCCATGCCAACATTTCAACCTGTGCAGTTTCCTCTTTTTTTTTCACGAGTCCCAAGGAAACAAAATTTTTTTAAATTAAGAGTTCAAAATTTTCTGGTGTAAACTGCTTGATAAAGAACTTTAGGTTTAAAAAATGCAGTTTTCCTGAATGATGGTAGTAGTTTCTGTTGTCTCATTTGGTGAAACCTCATGTTTCTCTAATATTCATTCAAAGCTGTTCTATGAAAATATGTCATGTTCAGGGATAGAAATTACATATAGAAGGTCTCAAGGGGTTGTTTGGCAGCATCTGTGAGAGTGTCCAGATGGTTGTGGCTGGTAGAAATTTCAGGCATTGATATGGATAGCAGCAGGAGATGTCAGGGAACTTTGGCTTGATAAAAGAGGATAGTTGAGCATACGTCATCAGAAAGCTGCTGGGGAGTATAGGTTTGGAGCAGAAAGGTGCTGGTGCTGCCAGATGCCTTGGTTCATCAAAATGAAGTTTTGCTGCACTGGAGAAGGGAATAAGAGAAAATTAGGTACATAGAAACAAATCTGACAGAGACCCTTCAGTCTCCTAGGCTCAAAACCAGGATATGGTTGTTTGAGAAAATATTTGGATTCTGAGGAGATGAGCCACCTGTTACTAACCAGCTATTAACACAATCATGTTAAATGGTTAATTACTCTGAACAGCAGTATTCTTCATGCATTAGCTTGTCTCCTGGACATTAGCTTTGTCTCCTGGACAATTTGTAGTGCAGACTTACTGGAAAGCTTGTTTTTGCAAGAGCCATTTGACTTCCAGGAGCAGTCACAGAGTTCACTGCTAGTTCTTTTAGTAATTTCACACCCTCTCATCTTTCTGAATATTGTTTACCATGCCTGCAGCAGCTACCCATAGTGTATCCCTTACTGGATTCACTTGATGTGAGTTCATTGCCACGTAGTGAATTCTACACTATAGCTTTGTTTGGTTTTCATTCAACAGCATACTGCACGTGGGTCACATGCATATCTGCTATGTCTAGTACAAGTCTAGTATTATGTACATTAGTAGAACAAAAAACCTACAGCAACAATGTTTAACAACTTTTGATGTCTTGTGCTAAACCTGCTTTTTTTATTTTTTTAAAAAATATTTTTAATTAAATCTTCTAGTATTATTATATCTTTGACACTGCAAGGAAATTGCCCATGTCCAAATGGGCAATAATACTTAAAAATATCCTGGTTAATAATTCCAGTAATGTGCAAATTGAGATGAAAACATCAAGTAATTCTTCTCTCAGATTCTCAAAATACCTGCTGGTACTGCTGCCGTGCTGAACCCTTGGATAAGAGCAGGTACACCAAAAACTGCTAATTTTTAGTATTCCTTTCCTATATCAAGAAAAAAATTATTAATTTATCAAACAGCTTTTTATCTTTTCAAGGTACAATGTCTAAAAGCATTGAATTGATTTGTGAGACTTTCCCCTGTACCTCACTGGTTCTGTATATTTCCAACTAGAACAGGGCAGAGGATGGTAAAATCATATTTTTTTGTCTATGTCAGTTCAAAACTATCTGCTCTTTTGTCTTACATTGTGCAGGAATGAAGCTCAGTGAAGGAATGATGCTTGTTTTTGCTGTTGACAGGCCGAGCTCTGACAGCAGGCGCCATAGCATCCGGGAGAGGATGTCCAGTAGCAGTGAGAAAGGGAGCCTGGCTATGGAGTCAACCAAGGAGACCCGATACTGTGCTGTCTGCAACGACTATGCTTCAGGTTACCATTATGGGGTCTGGTCTTGTGAGGGATGCAAAGCTTTCTTCAAAAGGAGTATTCAAGGTAATAAATGGTTCAAGTGAAACACCCTTACTCTTGAGGATACTTAAGATTGTAGCCTGAGTTCAGGACAATGACGTTTATTGTTTTTTAATTCACTGTGTTCTCCCATATATTTTTAGCTCTGCATTTGGTGAACACTTCTTGCAGATATATACATGTTATTTAGTTCAAGATTACTGAAGGAAAGAAAAGATTCTCTTTGTTCTCCATGATTTAGGTATATTGGACCATGGAGGGAGTGAGAAATCTAATTTAAAAATCCATATTGGATGGAGATGAGAGCTTTTCAGGCTATGTATATCTGCCTTCTGTGATTATGTTATTACAAAAAAAGATATAATTTTTGAGAATTCCCTGTCAGAAGAAGACTAATACATGTCAATCGATTTATTATTCTTAATTTAGTTCTCCATTAGCAAGATGATTCTTTCAAAATCTCAAAACCTTTAAGATAGAAGATGTCCTTTGAGAACCAATCCTGAAAAGAATAATTTTAATGATGTTGTAACATTTGTATCTGTCAACAAAGCAGAGCTGTGAACTATACACAGAATGGTTTATTTCCCAGTCTTGTTATGCCTAAAAATATATTGTGCAAGGTGTCCAGTGGGCATCTATCAGAAACAGTGCTAATTACTGTGACAGAGATAATTCTTGACTTAAATGCCTGTCACTTTGTAGAATGGATATTTTTTGCTTTGTTCAACACCTCCTAAACTGAATAAGAAGTAAGTATGATTCTACTGGAAACTCAGGTACCATTTGGTATCTAAGTCATAATTTGGAGAAGAAAATAAAAGTTATTTGTTCCTTTCCAAACAGAAAACGCGTAAAGCATTATGCTTTCATTAGGTTTCTATGGTTTTTAAAATCTCCATGTGATATATAGGCACAGAGATTCCTGTTGCTCCTTTTTTTTGAAGTAAAAATAGTGAGGAACAATTTTTGCCTCAGATCACAAGGTCTGATTATTGCCTGTTTTGTTGCATGGCTACCACTGAGGTGAGTTAAATAAGACTTCCAGCATTCAGCTCAGAATTTTTCCCACCCTAAAGAAAAAAGTGAATGATTGACTGTGGGGTCGACATTGATGTTTTGAATGTCAGTGATTAGTTAATAGTTACTTGTATTTCTGCTTTTCCATCTTTATTGCTTAAATGATTTTTTTGAAGAGAAAGTGGTTACAGAGGCCCGTAAAAAGCAACACCGGGGGAAGAAAGGGTGAAATGCTCTTCTCTTAACATCAGAAGGATTTACTTAAAAATGTGATGTAGTTAAAACAACTCCCTTATTGAGTGTTTTTCTTTCCTTGTTTGCTTGTTTATTCTTCCCCTGACCAAATCAGATTCTATTCTTAGAATTTTGAAACTCTGTCATTGTAGTCAAACTGACTGAAGTAAGTAGCACAGTTAAAGCTGAAATATTCTTAAGCAAGAGTTAGTTACCAACAAATTGTACAGTACAGAACTTCACTTTTTGACAATTATGGAAGAAGAAATGGCTCTGACTGTTTCATTGAGTTCCATGGTTCTGTCAGCATTTGGGGGATGTTGCTCTAGTCACCATGTAGACAAATGTGGTCCTCTACTGTGGATCTATTATCTATTTGTGCTACAGAACATGCTGATTAGTAAATTTAGTTCTTGCTACGTTTATATACTTAACATAATTCTAAAGTAAACAAGCTTTAAAAATTTAAAGCTTAAGTTTCCAGTGAGCCATAAAATGCCTTTCTTGATCTTTAAATTGTGTTTGCTCTAATTTAAGCCCATTACTTCTTGCCCTATCCCTTGTGGACAAGAAGAAAGCTTATTACAACAACCTTTTACATAGTTGGAGACTGTTATCTTATCTTTACTCAAATTTCTCTCTTTTAGACTAAACAAACCCACTTCTTTCAGTAGAACATGCTTTCTAGTCTTCTGATCCTGTTTGTTAAACTCCTCTCTAATTTCTCCTGTTGATCCACCTTTTTTTGTGGTTAACAAATATTGTAAAAAATAAAATCCACTAATATGAAGAAAGTAATTAAAGAATATGACCACTTATGAAAGAATTATGATCACTTGATGTCAGATGGTATGATAAGACCTCTAAAAGACTCAAAGTCATAGGTATCCAGTTTTGATGAACTGAGGGGTTTGTTTGTTTGTTTTAATTTCCTACTGGATCTGGAAGAGATCTCTGGCTCAGCATTTACATGTTCTCATTGGACATGTCAAATTCATAAGACTGACATTAATTCTTAGATTGAGATTATAGGAGAAAACATGCCATTTACCTTGCACATGATGATAACTTCAAATAGGTTGTGACTGGGTATATAGGAATTAATACTAATAATGTGTATGTGTAGAAGAATATGTAGAATAAATAAAATTATATCTGTATTGTATGTATTATATGGATTCCTGAAAAAGGGACAAAAACTTTCTAGCCATCATAAGATAAACTGTATGAAGGCACACATGACTTCTTTGTATGAACAAGTAATACAGTGCTTTCAGCAAATATGTTTGTTGGTGTTTATACTCGGTCTTTGTTTAAATGCAAGACAATCACACTGGTTCTGTGGTTTTTTTGTCTATCGGAGTTTTCATAGGACAATTGTTACAGTGAATTTTGATGTTCTTAATAGAATGTAGTCAAACATTCTGCATGGTTCTTAATAGAACTGTGGGAAAAAGTGAATACAGACATGAGCAATGAAGAAGCTGTTGGGGGTAATCCCCCCCATGTATCTGTTGTTCTCAATGGTAAGTTTACTTGCATACCTATATAATTAAATTTTGTGGAAACTCACATCTGCTTTGGAACTTACCTGAGGTGGAGATGGATAGCTTCATTTTTATCCAGGGGAGCTACAATGATTCTGGAAATATTTTGTGAATTTTAAATGCTGAGTTGTTTTTACTCACTTTCAAACAGTGAAAGTTTAAAAGCAACCTGAATTAGTAACTGTTTCAATATGTGTAACTACTCAATTTTGTATAAATAACAGACGGTTGGTGGAAAATCTCAGCTGCCTCCTGAAACTGCCCATCTCAGCCTATTTTTTTATATATATATAAAAAAAGTGATTTGGGACCTTGTTTTGAGAAAACTATGTGCAGACTGATATTAATGATCTTTAACCTGGAGGAGACTGAGGGGGGAGCTCATCAATGTCTATCAATATGTTAAGAGTGAGTGTAGGGAGGATGGATCCAGGAGCTTCTCAATGTCATCCAATGACAGGACAAGAGGCAATGGGAGTCAGTTGGAGCACAAGAGGTTTAGGGGAAACACAA
>JAOEGS010019326.1:0-22614 GCA_025447755.1 Corythornis vintsioides
GTCCTGTCATTGGATGACATTGAGAAAAGTCTGGCTCCATCCTCTCTACACTCACCCTTAACATATTTATAAACATTTAACATATTTATAAACATATATGGTTTAGTGGTGGATTTGGCACTGCTGGATTAATGGTTGGACCTGATGATCTTAAATATCTCAGCTTCTGCTGAGGTTTGTTTGTAAGCCTCCATGATAGAAACGTCTTGTCTAGTAGAGGTTCTGTGGTGTTTCCCTACATCCATGAGGACCGTATGTTGACTCTTGAAGTCAGTTAAATAATCCTTAACATGATACTTTGCTGTCCCCTTGTGTAACTTGTGGCTGCATCAGAAGAAGAGTGACTATCAGGTTGAAGGAGGTGATTCTCCATCTCTACTCCGCTCTTCTGAGACCCCACCTGGAGTACTGCATCCTTAGACTAGACATTAGGGAAAAAAATTTTCACAGAGTAGTCAGACACTGGAATAGGCTGCCCAGGGAGGGGATTGAGTCACCATACCTGGATGTGTTTAAGAGTCATTTGGATGTGTTTTTGAGGGACATGTTTTAGGGGTGAACTTTGTAGAGTAGGGTTAATGGTTGGAGTTGACGATCCCAAAGGTCTTTTCCAACCTGAATGAATCTATGATTCTATTCTATGATTCTATCCAGCTCTGGAGCCCCCAATACAAGAAGGACATGTTGGAGCAGGTCCAGAGGAGGGCCACAAAGATGAGGTGCCATATTAGTGAGGTGGAACACCTCTCCTACAAGGGCAGACAGAGAGTTGGGGTTGGGCAAAGAGAAGGCTCTGGGGAGACCTCATTGCAGCCTTTCAGTATCTGAAGGGGGCCGACAAGAAAACTGGGGAGGGACTTTTTACAAGGGCTTGTCATGGTAGGATGAGGGGTAATGGCTTTAAAATGGAAGAGGGTAGGTTTACATTAGAAATTAGGAAGCAGTTCTTCACTCTGAGGGTGGTGAGACACAGGAACAGATTGCCCGGGGGAGTTGTGGTTGCTCCATCACTGGAAATATTCAAGACCAGGTTGAATGAGGCTTTGACCAACCTGATTCTAGTAGGAGGTATCCTTACTCATGGCAGGTTGGTTGGAACTGGATGATCTTTGTCTTCCCTTCCAACCCAAACCATTCTGTGATTCTATTCTTGGTGTCCCACCATTTGTATCTGTGAGGCTTTGCACAGTGCTACATTAACTCCAGCCTGAATACGAGCAAAGACAGCTTCTCTCCTAGCAAGTGAGATGGGAAAGAACACAGCACAAACATTGTCTTGTACTTACTATAAATCAAACCTGCTCCTTCTGCTGGACAGAGAAAGAGGAGAGTTGTTTGCTGAGTGAGACATGTCAACTAGTGCTGAGCCAGGGGAGTCTGCTGGCAGGAAAGTTTCATATACCACTGGATCTGCTGGGGTTGGTCTCATTTGTGGCACAGACATTAATTTTGCAGTTGGCCTAGCTGATGTTCCCAGTAGTCCCTGAACCTGAAAAGCCCTTTGTGCTCTTGGCAGGTGAAACAAATACCAATGCATGTGTAAGAGAGGTCACTGGATTTCCATACAGATAGGTTTTCCTTCTTCTTTTTTTTTTTTTTTTTTTAACTTTTAGTCTTTGATGAGATTTCAGGAAAGGGTGAGGGAAGGTGGATTATAGAAAATTATTATGGAGCTTGTAATTGATTATACAGTTTCCTAACCTACCTGTGTTAACAAAAGAGTGATGGAAGAGAGGCAAGGGACTGTCTACTCCCTGGACCATGGTAGGGAAGGGTAGGGATGCATGCTGGGGTGGAGAAGGGCTCTTCTGACATTGCATGCATAATCTAATCTTGGCCATAATAATTTCCTACTGGCTCAGCATCAGTCACATTGTTAGCCTAACACTGAAATTAGATCTTGTCTGTCATTGACATTTGCTTTCCTATCTGGACCATCTCTGTACTGCAATACTTCCTGGCTCAATTCACGTGGGACCAACAATCCCAGTTATGTTGATCCAGATGTAGCAGAAAGCTTTTACTGAGCACTCCCTGCAGACCAGGGAAGTCATCAAAGTGAGTGTTTCAATACGCCAGGGCTCTCGTGTAAAATAAGAACAACTCTGTGTTACAACTTGGGGTCTTATTCCCTTCCAACTCCCTGCATTGATCACAAACAAACAGCAAATACTAAAAAGATATGTGAAGCATATCCCTGATCTAAATCCATACTATATTTCCTGGGTAACTTGGTCTAGGTGATCCTGCTCGGGCAGGGGGGTTGGACTAGATGAACTTCTAGGTCCCTTCCAACCCCTAATATCTATGAATCTATGAATCTATATCTATGTCTATAATATTTGCAGTCCAGGTGAGACAGCTTTGCTGGTGACAATTATGCTGTTGTTCCTCTTCCTTTATTAGGCACCAGGAAAATGAGATGCAGTATTTCCAGACCCTGCATCATCCCTCTGGTCGTACAAGCTTGTGTTTGTAAATCTTGTATATTAAATGTAGTTTAGCCAGCACATTTCTGAGTTAGGAAGCTTCAAAGCATTCAGAAGTTGTGGCAAGGGAACAGGAGTTGTGCTTTCCTCAAATCAGGGCTGCCAGAGCCATGGCCCTAACAACTCAAGCACTGAAGTTGTCCCTTTTTCCACATGCACTCAAACCAGCATGTCAGTATGGGATCCTTGCAATAACCAGGGAGTTCTTCACATGTCTGAAAACTAGAGAAAACTGGACAAGGTTGTATGGGTGATAAATTTCTACTGAGCCTCCTCTGCTTCACAGGGTGCAAACTTCTCACGGTACTCACTACTGATGGTTGCACCTCAGGGACAAGAGGAGTGATATGAACCCCCCAGTTGGAGCACTCTGTCTTGCCCCAGGAGGGCTGCAGTTCACAGGGTGCTGGCTCTGAATCTATGAGGAGGATATGCTTCACTTCAGGCTTAGCCAGTCTGATGTCTGGCTGTAAATGAATGAGCTGTCATGAGGTATGTGTTTGTGTTTTTGTGTGTGTGTGTGTGTGTGTGTGTGTGTGTGTGTATTCATCTCTCAGCTCCAGACATTTCCAGTGCAGTTATTTTCACTGGGGCCAGACACTGTGGGTTTCTTTCACATTTGATGGAGAAAAATAGGCATTTTTGGGGATGTAGCTCATCTGGAAGCAGATGTTTTAAAAGTCACATGAACCTAGAAGTGCTTTCAGGGAGGACTTTATCCTTGAACAGCTTGAGGGATATTAGTCATTGAAAAGACTGAATATTGGACAAACTCCAAATCTGAGGTTACAATTTAAAAATATTACATTTTAAACAAACATTTTAATGTAAGCAAACATTCAATTTACCCTTGTTAGCAAACACAAAATTACTTAATTCACAGCTTTTCAAAGACGAGTTCCAGTTAGGAACTGCAAACACTGTATAGATTATCTTCTCCTGACATCTTGTTGCATTGCATTTCAGGAGGGCTTAGAAGAGATAAGATGGGTTCCTTTCTTCACCTCTTGCCTAATCACAAAGTTATTTTGTGGTCAAGAACATTTTTAAAGGTGTCTAATTAAGGACCTCAGGGTTCAATTCCAAAAGAATTAAAATCTGGCATTCAGAAAATTCTGGTTTAGCTTAGGTCTTATTTTCCTATGAAGTCTTTAGGATCTTTATGCTATTCCCTCCCACTTTGTATTTTTAATGACTTGCCTGCTTCTTGTTACATTTCCTTTATCCTCTATACAAAGGCATCGATGTGAGATAGCACCAAATATTTTGTGAATAATTATTAAAAAAAAATTCTGACACAGGTACCTAAAAGGGTGCTTTCATGATGGATTTTGTTAATGATCTGGAGCAAAAGAGAGGCACTCTGCTTTTAAAATAGGTGTTAAACCAGAGACATGAGTTAAACTCTTGGACATTCAGGTGGCATAGACACCATAGGTGGTGTAACATTTTACTTTAGCTGGAGATTTACAGGCACAGTGTAGTTTTCTGGCATTTTCCTGAAAATTACAGCAATTTTTCATCAAGACACCAATTTGAATGTTGTTTTATTTGTTAGAACTTCTTCAAGGTACAGCTGGAGCTGAACTGCTGTGGCTCTTCTAGGGGATATATATAGATGTAGGCATTAATTTATTGATTATTTATTTTACTGCCAAATATTCCTCTCTGTTTGCTTGTCTTCATCTACTTTAGATTCTGGAAGCAGTCTGGAAATTTCACACACACTGCCCATTACATTAATGGAAAGTATTGATATGCTAATTGTCCAGGAGGTGATCAGAAGAACTGGAGACAGCATAATCATCTTCCTGCTCTACATGCTGACTGTGATTACTTATTTTGAAATCATTAGCTGAAAATATCGACATGTTATGTAATGAATAAAACCCACATCAAAGAAACAAAATTACTTTCTGAATTAAAAAAAAAAACCCAAACCCTAACAACAACAACAACAACAAAAACCCAAACCAAAGTACAACAAACCAACCATGCAAATGCAATGGATTTCTAATGAGTCCCTCTGGAAAGCACAAGTACTTAGAAGGTCAAGAATAATAAAATTGTGACCTCAGTGGGTGAAGGTTGGGAGGTGAGGAGCTTGCAAACAAGAACTCAGTCTGGCTTTGTAGCTAGAGAACTGTAACTATAGAACTGCCTAATTCATATGTGCATTTAGAAATATGTAAAATGGAAATGATGCAATTTTGGGGAAAGTGCTTTTATTTTGTAATTGAGTCTGCCCATGTTGCCCATGGAGTAGGATTAATAGGTATAACAGGCATCAGACCTTTCCACCAGCATTTCTGATTTCAAACTTTGTCTTTTCTATCAGAGTAGCTGGAATTCAAAATTTGCTTGGCTTGAGCAAGGGTTGTGGAGATGTAGAATTGTCTAGGCAGACTGGGGCAACCACGTAGGTTACGGGGAGACTGGGAGGGGGAAAACTGCTTTGAAGATGCTCCAGCTGAAATTTAACATAGCTCAGAGTAAAATGAGGAGACAGAAAACTGGCTCTGTGCCACTTGAGTGGCAGGGTTGGGATTCACGTTTTGTGTTGTCAGGAAAAACATAGATGTCCTGTAGTAATACTCACAAGCTGCCATTACAGTGGGCAGAGCAGAGAGCCAAGCTCCTCACCCTTCTTTCAGGTTATGCCCTAGGTCATGCTGCTACTGCCATGGCATTATAGTCTTCCCACCATGGGTTTGGCAGTAGAGGATTGCTCAAAACCAAGTGCATCCCATTGTGCTGTCAGCAGAGCAATCGGGCACCACCACTGATGCTTTTTGTGATAAGGAAGGGCAGAACAGGACTGAAAATGTGAAGCCCTAGGTTATGTCTGTGGTACAAAAAAAGAGGTGGAGAAGAATTTTTGCCCCTTGCTCCCCTCCAGTCCTAGAATCACAAACAAAAGGTAGGAGGTAGATGGAGGAAGGCAAGCAGTGATGAGGTAGAAAGCATGGATGAGAGTCTAAACACCCTCTCAGAGTGTGGTGTAGTCTCCTGCACAGCAGCACAGCCCCTTCACTGCAGGTCAGCAAGAAGGACCTCGGCAGGGCACTGTGAAAGCAGAACAGTATCATGTTGCTCTCAGTATGGACAAATGGACCTTGCAAAGCCTTTTCAATCTCTGGGGTTTGAGTCCCAAACAGAGAATGCCATTACAGCTGCAGCTCGGGCCAAATGGGAGCTGCACAGCAGGGTGCCCTTTTCAGGCTGGGTGAAGAAAAAGATGAAAATGAATGGACCAGAGCTTCAAGACCTTCCCTTCCTTTCCTTAGTTCTTGGACAGAAGAGCCAGTGGCTATTGTAGAGTGGGGAGTTTCTGTGTATTTTCTAACCTGATGAGCCCACAGTCTGGAAGAAGATGAGGAAGTGGATTTAACACTTAAGATAGCTTAATTTATACCAGCAGAACATCCCAGATTTCGTTCATCATAACATACACTTTCTTAATGCTCATTAAAACCCTTTTTGCACACAGAATACAGAGTAGCTTGAATCTGCAGGGACCAGTCCTAGTATCAACCATTTGTGTGCCTCAGGCAGCAGTGTATAAATAAGCTCTTGGGAGTCCAGGGGCAGGCCACGATGGCTGAGAGGATGCCTGAGTCCAAGCCTGGCACTTCTGGAACTCAGAGAAAGGTGTATTCATTTGCCTAGGTGCTTCCTGTCACTGCAGGTGCTGGAACCCACAGTATGGGGGAAGCTTGTCTCACCTGCTCTTCAAGCCCCTTTGTAGTTTGGTTTGCTTTTTGGAGAAGACTGCCAATGAAATTGATGTCTGAGAACTGTTCCTTACTTTTGATTTGATCCTTATGTTTTCAACTGGCATAATGCTGAGGATCACATCAATGCATGGAATTAATAATCCTTTACATATTCAGATTTTATGAGAGAAGCATCTGAGTGATATGAGGGAATTGAACTGCCCATTATGACTCCTCTGAAAAGTGTAATAATGTTGCAAGAGTCAGGAGAACTTCAAGCTTGATGCAGAACTAAAGATCAAAACACTGCAAAGCCATAATGGAGATGAATTGTAATGGAAAGATGGATATAGGCTGATATGCTAATATACCTGTTTAACTGGATAGATGTTAATGGTGATGACAAATTTATAAATGTATTTGGATCTACATTTGTAATTTTTATGCAATTTATTTAAAATTGGATTATTATTATTATTATTTTGTATCCATCCAAAAGCTGTTCCTATGCATGGCTCCAAACTCCCTGGCTTGCTAAGTGGCAGTCCAGTCATATTCAAAGTATTGCAATATATTATTACAAATTTTTACCCTTAATTATCAAAGTACTCAATTTTCATCATCATCAATCCTGTCACTAGGCATGACACATATAGATGGCTAGAATTGATTTTTTTTTTCAGAGCACTATTTCCAAATTGAAGCCATCAAATTTAGATTGCATCTAGAGACTTTATTGCATTTTGCTCTTTTGCCTTAAACCAGTGAGAACTCCCTGAAAATATAAACTTCTGGCTTGTAAGAATGATTGTGAAATTAAATGTGAGTTGTATACTGAGCTGGTTAGAAAGGAGAAATGGTAAATCTGTGCTTCAGCTTATTATCTACAGTAACATAAAAAGAACACTCTAGGTTAATAACTGGCAGAAATTAGTTTCAGTAGACATCAGATAATTTTATTTTTATTTATGAAACTCTTTATGTTATTGATTATTTTTCATCTGGGCATTTCAAAAGAACATGTAACCAAAAAGGGGTTAAATCCCACAGTCTTGGTAGCAGGTTTGTATTACAAAGATTAAGTGCCTGCCCCTTGGCAGCATAGTAATGTGGAGAGACAACTTTATGCCAAAACCAGATATCCTCACACCTATTATACTGTCATCAAGCACCCAAACTTTGACACCCAGTTTGCTGGAAGAGCATCTGATTTACCACAGGTTTGCCACAAAGAAATTTCTAAGCAGGGCAAAATACAGCTATGATGTGGATGGAGATGAAGGTTGTATCTCTTACACTGAATTTGGCACCCACAAGAGACAAGACTCATGCAGGGCATCCCTGACTTCCTTAGTGCTTCCATTACATCTGTCCCTACTTCTGCTTTCCTGAAGCCACCTGCAGCTTTCCTCTGGAAAGGTGCAACTATGTGAGCCACGTGGGCACTGCTGTCACGTGCAGTTTTATGAAATGCTGTTTGATGTCAGGAGATTGGGTTGTACATAAATTAAAGGATTGATGCTTTCATTTTAAGATAGAGCAGAAGGTGAAGCTGCATTTGGAAATTAAAATTCAGCAGCAAAATCCCAAATCTTTTAGAGTTGAGAAGGAAGCGCCAGAAATTTTGGCTAGTAGCAATTGCACTTATGTAAATTATCCTCCTCTGACAAACTTGGCTCTGAAGAAAATTTCCCTTTCTAGCCCTTAGCTGTAGCACACAAAGCTACAATAAGTGGCTTTCTTATAATGGATCCTGCCAAGACCACAGGCCAAACACAGCTCTTCATTACTCCAACATAATTTCCTATGAAGCTAACAGAAGTAAGAAAATATTTTTTTTTCAAAGTATATATACCTTGTTTATTCTCATCATCCTGCATTACTGGTAGCAATTCCTAATCCAGCCACATTTTGAGCAAATTGAAATGTTTTCTTTATCCTTGCTGTATCTTTGTGGAGTAGGTGGCCTGTAGTTTCATTGTCAAAGCACAACTTGGCAAGAGAGACTTGCTCAAGGATGCACAAAGTCTGCCACAGAGCTGGAATCACATCTTGCTTCCAGATACAAAAGCAGAAATCTACCCCAGTGAGACGAAGGCAGTTCATGTGGGGGTGAAGTGAATCCGAGTGTGTACTGTCAACACCTGAGGTCTGTGGTCCTGCTCAGTCACAGATACTCAGACCTCTTGTTTGCTGGCTAATCTAGTTTGGACTTTGCTAGTGTTCACACAGGCCCACTGAGAACTGACAGGGCACTCTCATGTGAGATAGCTAGAAACAGGGTTTAATTAGAATAGACGGGAGGCTGTGGCATTCAAACACAGGGCTCACCTACACTGACAGGCCCCTTTCGTCCCCTATTCCCTTTGTTTTCCCATGTTTTTAACTCCTAGATTCACCTCAAACCTTCCTTAGTCCCCTCCTTTGGTCTTTGCTGTAAACATTGTGTATTGTCTTGCATGTTCCCAAAACACTGGTCCCATTGTACTCCTTAATGCATCCTATACCATAGGCAAAAAACACCTTTAGTTTGCATCTGGGAGACAGTTTCTTGGTTCACTTACCTTGACAGGCTTCACATCTGGTAACAATGTCTAATCAGTCTTCTCTGATGTGCTTGGGAGCAGCCAGTGTTGAGTGATCTGTTTTCCCTGATGAGGTTACTAAGGTTTCTCTGCCTGCCTTTGTTCTCCCTGCGTCTTTGTTTTTACAGGGATTACACTTTTAATCGTATAACCCAACAGCCACATGGCAATGAGGAGTCACATTGGACCCTTTATCCTGTGCTGACTAAGAAACTGAAGTGAATAAAATGCTTTTAGAGCCTGAGAGCTTCCCAGTCAAACTCAAACTAGGTGGTCTTGCTTTTTGATAACTGACAAGGTTAACCCATTGTCCTGGTTTGAGTGAGAACAAAACTAGTTCTGTTCAGTAATTTTACTTTTCATCTGAGTTGTTCTAGGTAACTGCACTGTCTGAAGTTAGCAGCTGTTCTCCCAGCCAGTGTCTGCTTCTAGCGGTGATAACACCTCATGTTTAGAGTTAGTACCGAGGGCTGGTGCAGATCAAGGCTGCTGTTGGATCTTGTGCACCACACTGAGGGGTGCAGAAAGTGAAAGGCTGTACCTGCAAGAAGGAGCAGATGGGCAGGTGACCCCAAACTGGCCTACTAGGGATTCTAGCCCATAGACATCATATTCAGTATAAAGCTGGGAGATCAGGAGGGTCTTGGGTCTCCCCCTGACCTCTTGGACTGTTTTGCCAGCTTTGCTTGACTCGGCTCAGGTCTTCTGTTGGTTTCTTTCTTGGAGCATCTGAGGAGGCCTCTGTCCATTCTGCCTTTGATCCTGTTCTGTGTGATCCTGAATCTAGTACCAGAATATGGCTCCTGAACACAGCTCCCATCTGCTGCTGGGCCCAGTCTGGGACTCTTCCAGCGCCTGCTCCACAGAATCAGTGATGGTGATGTAATTACCACCGGGGGCACTGGGTTTTATACTGGCTTTGTAGATATTTGTGTTTAGATTGTTATTATTATTTTCATTTTAATTCAAGCTTTTCTATTTTTCTTTTCTAATTGCTAAGTCTTTCTCCCATATTCCCTTTCTTTTCCCCTTTGGGGACTGAGGGGGGTCGACAGAGCATCAGACCATCTGCCATAGGTCTAAGGGACTGCCCTGACCCTAAACTGTCCTTCTCTGGAGACACTTAAGATCCCCCTGGATGTGTTCCTGGCTGACTTGGCCTAGGTGATCCTGCTCTGGCGGGGGGGTTGAACTAGATGATCTTCTAGGTCCCTTCCAACCCCTAACATTCTGTGATTCTGTAAAGGGGTTTTAATTCTTAGCTAAAATACCTTCTTCACTAAGCCTTCCTCTTCAGCTATTAAATACATACTGCAAGCTTTTTAGAGAGTTAAACTTTATTCTATAGATGTGCAGATTTACTTATGTACTTGACATACACTCAGGGGAATAATTTGCAATCAAAAGGTACCACTTAATGAACAGTCAGCGCTTTTCACATAAGAGCGAATGGCTCACACACATGCTTTTTTCTTCACTTCTGGTCATCATATACTGGAAAATATTGTTGCATAAAACAAAGCCGACTCCTCCTCCTGTTAAAGACAAGTGGGATCAGGATTGGGTCCCTAGAGTGAAAAACACAGTTTAAGTTTCCTCAGTGCTGGGTTTCAGAGCTTTTCATGGATATTAAATCCCATGGGCTAGCTGTGATTGACTGGCTGTAATGAAAATGTTTCCAGTCTTCCAGTTAGGGAGTGAATATGAAAGGAACATGCCTCAGAGGATGGAAAAGGAGGCTTATTGAGATCAACACACCCCATCCCTTACTGCAGAAGGGGCAGAGCAAGCTTTTATGTGCTTTATGAAGGTACAGCCTATCCACAGGTGTGGAGCTCTCGCTCCAAACTCTTCCAGGCATTATGAAAAGGCTCCTGCCTGCTGCTACACGGCAAGTGCAGTGTTAGTTGTACAACGTGCAACTGTGCCCACAGCCCTCCATCATCCCCAACACGTGTGGTAGGTGTCTGATGGGCAACAAGCCGTGGTGGCTCCCAGCGGCTGTGCATTTCGGGCAACTAACTCGCTGTTGGACGCCAGCAACAAGCTCCCAGTGCCACCAGCAAGGATGAACCAAGGCAGCGCTCCCAGTGACACCAGCAAGCCTGCAGCAGTGCCATTCTACTACCTGTATGCAAGCCAGGCGACAGTCGTGGAACGAGGGGCCGGTACCCCAGCACGGCTTGCGGGGCTGTCACGCCGGGCGACAACTCGAGCCGAGGCAAGCCGAGCCGCCCGCATTCCCCCGCAGCTGACCGGCGTACGGGGGGGCCTGCGGGTCGGGACGGCGGCAGAGCCCCATTCACCGGGGCTCCCCGCTGGGCTTTCCCAGGTGCGAGGGCGGGCGGCGAGGCTCACAGCCCCCGCAAGACTTCCCGGCCTGTTCTTGGACCTGGGGGTCGGCCCCGCCGCGGTCCCCCGAGCCCAGGTACCGCCCGGGCGGGGGTGCTGTCAAGACCGGGCGGGGCCGAGGAGGCGGCGGCGGGTGGGCACGACCGTCCGGTGGGGCGGGGCGGGGCGGGGCGGTAGCGGGCACCGCCCTCTGACCCTCCCCCCGCCCCACCGCCCCCTCTCCACCCCGCCGCCCCCGGCCTCAGGCTCCGTCGGGTTCGGACTGGCGGAGCAGCCTTGAAGTTCACGGAGCGGCCGGCGCCGGGGCCATGTGGCTGCTGTGGCTGCTGCTGGGCTCAGCGGGTGAGTGTGAGTGGCGGCGGCGGCGGCGTCCCGGGGCGCTGCCCGGGAGCAAGGGGGCGTGCTCCACATGGCGTGGGAGGGCGCCGGGTCCTCGCTGCCTCCCCCAGCCTCTCCGCGGCAGCTGGTTGCGGGCCGGGCTGGGGGCGCCGGAGGCCTCCTCTCCACTCCCCCGGGCGGGCCGGGTGCGGGGCACCGCCTGCCCCGCCGCTCGCTTACTGGGTGGGCCGGGCCGCGCCGTTCCACGCCGGGCGCGGATGCCCACGGCGGGGGCGTGCGCGCGTCTCCGTCCCCTCCCTCCCCTCAGGGCGTGCTCGGGGTGGTCCCGACGCCCCCGCCGCGGGCTGCGTGGGGCCGGCGTGAAGGCGAGGCGCCCGGAAGGGTTCTGGGGGCGGAGCAGGCGGGATGGTTCCGGGGCGACCATTGGGGTCGGGTGCCACTGGGCCGAGTCTGGGCGTCGAAGCCGCCACCCGACCGAAGGGCCCCGGCCCCCTTGTCTCTAGCGAGGCCTTCCCGGGGTCCGCGGTGCAGGCCGGCGCGGATGCAGTGGACCCTCCGCCGTTGTGCAGGCGGGCTTGGGCTGGCGGGGCCGCGGCCAAGAGAACCGCTCGAGCCCCGCCTGGTTTCACTTGGGGTGTCGAAGGGGGATTTCCTCCTTTTTATTCCCACTAGTCTGTGTAGAAACTTTTGTTTCCCCCAAACCCCCTCCCTGCGACTTGCGTGTGTCTGTCAAGTCGGCGAGTTGATGATGTTTTGTGCAGCTTTGCTGCAGGTGTGAATTATTTCTGCAACATGATCTTAGCGGGCGCCTTTCCAGACAGTGTAAGGAGCCTGGCCGCATGTTGCTGGGGCTGTTTCCGAATCGCGCCTTGGCGATGAAGTGATGACACGGAGTGGGTAAAACTCGCATTATCAAGTCGGTGGGGTTTGTTTTTTTTTTTTTTTTTTTTTTGTGTATGTGTTGTTTGTTTGTGGTGGGGTTTTTTTGTTTTTTTTTGTTTTTTTGTCACGTAGAACCGATAAGTTTCACAGTTTCCAGGGTAAAAGTTTGTTCTTAGTTTGGTTTGGATGGGTAGGAAGGAGGAGAAAAGTAATAGGACTTGCTGTTTTGAAATTGCTTAACTTCAAACTTAAGCTGAGATAAGCCATTCATGAGTCTTGTGTAGGTTTGAGTCTCTGCAAAACTATTTCAATAGTTCCTTTTTTGGAAACCTTCAGGCAAAGCTCAGGTCTGTTTAACTGGATCACATCACCTTCTTCCTTATTAATTTCCATTTTACTATGGTAATGTTGCCAAAGTTGCACCTAATTATTCATTGCAAGGTACTATGTTTCCATGTGGTGAGTATATTTGTTTGTAATATCGCCCTTAGATTAACGTGAAGGGTTCCACTTCGGTACATGTGAAGATTTCCCAGCCACCCACACTCCGTGTTCCTGCTCCACCTTGGCCTGGGGGCAGTGACCAAGGCGACCTGTTTCTCATTTGGGAGTTTGTACTTCATATTTTTTTAATTTTTTTTTTTACAGCAAACTGCCATTCTTGCACAAATTACCCTGCAGTTATTAACCAGAGACTCTGGCTGTCTTTGGGGCAGAATCAAGAGGCTTTCTGAAACCTTTCTCTTTTTTTAATGTGGTCTGTTTTTCTTTTGAAGAAGAGAATATGGGTTCTTTGGGGATTTGTTTTTTAAATGTTGCTTCCTCTGTATATTTTGGCACCCCTACAAGCTTCCCACAGGGAGAGTTAGTTTCTCTCTGCCCAGCATTCACTCTGCTTTGAATTTTAGTTCTGCTAACTCCTGAAAATACTTATTTCCCTATTGAGTCTTTTTGTTTGTTTGTTTTTTCGGGTACAGATGGGAAACCTTGAAACCCTGGGAATCAATTTCAGTTAACAGAAAAGCAAATCCTGTGTAGTGTCTATGTCTAAATGGTGGTTTTGTTAGCATGCAGAAGTGACTTGATCGTATCGGTGCAAATTTGCAAGGCAAAGTTTGATCTTCATTTGAATCTTTATTTTTAATATTACAGTGCTTTTGATCCTGAAAGAACTTCATGGGAAATGTTTTAGCTCATTATGATATATGGCACGAACTCACACCAGACTGGTTTAATTTCAGTTTGTAATTGCAATTGATAAATTGATCAGAAATAGACTATTGATCTGGAGTTTTAACCTCTGTTCCCTGATCAGGAGTGTTCTGATTCTCTGGCATTTTTTTTTTTATAGTCCCTGCCTTATTTCAAGCCTTATCAAGCTCTGGGGTGCATGCACACACACGCACACACAGACTCTTTAATCTCTCGGGGCTCTTGCCAGTACAAGCAGGCTGTGCTCTGCTCTCATCCCCTCCTGCTGTATGTGCCTTGGCCTGACCCAGTTCCCAGAGCTTTACTTTGGCTCAGTGTCATCCCAGGAGTTCCTGGATGTGGGTTAGGTCCTGCAAGGATTCCAGTCACCATCTCAGGTGGTAACACTGTTACCTGGTTAAGTTACTGTAGAAGAATTGTTAGAAAAGAGACATCTGTGTTTATCTTCTTGCCCAGTTTGTATTGCTTAAGTAAAAGGAGCCGAGCTACAGACAGTTACAGTGAGTTTAGGAAAGGATTGCTTCAGAGAATTGCAAATACATTATAGCTGAATAAATGAATAAAATGTAAACAGCCCCTAAAAGAAAAATGGACTTTCTGTGATCCTGACTACCACTGTGCTGTATCTTGAAGGCAAAAGTTTTTTTCTTTTTTTATTCAAAGAAACTTAAATCTGAGTATTTTTTGAACATAATCTTTTCTTCAACCTGTTTTAACATCCATTAAGGAGAGAAATGATGGCAGGAGTCACAAAGATTTAACTAAATGAACTGCTTTTTTAAAAGTTGTATTTACACAGTGACTAGAAAAGACTACTTTTTTTTTTTCCTGACCATGACAAACCTTCCTGTTTTAGCTGTTGGAGTAGGTCTTAAAAATGTTAGGTTGGAGAGTCAGAATGCAGTGCACCACAGGAATCCCCGAGTGTGGTCCTCGGGATGTCACAATTCAGTTTAAGGGTCTTTTTAATTGGTAAGCCAAATATCTAATGTAGATATTGCATCTCTTAAAATGTACTCAACTTACTCTGTGTTAAGGGGAGGCTTTTGTCTTTGTTTCCTTCCAATCTTTTGGTGTAATACTGTTGGGATTGGGAGCCTGTTCCACAGACAATATAAATGTGCTTGTGTGCCTTCATGGCAACAATTTGTAACTAGATCTCAAAACCCTAGGGAAAAACCAGAACATCCCCAAAATCAAGCAGGGGTAGGAGCTGCCCAAAGAGAAAAGTTACCTTGTTAATCTGCACCGTGTAATGTTTGCTGGTTTAAAATGCTACAGTGTGGGTCTTTATTTCTCCTGATGTTCAGAGGGATTGCTTTCAGTAGAATTTATTTTCCAAAAACCTCTGTGTACTGAGTGGGAAGAACTTTTCTGAATATTGTGCTGTTCTCTTGCTGTGTGAGTAGAGAGAGCAAGAAAACCACTCAACTTGGAGGCTTGTGTTTGTCCTGTGTGTACAGTAGGTCTATTCAGTATTTTTGATGCAATCCTCTTAAAAGCTCTTAACCTGGGTTTAGTGCTGTGTTACCAATGTTTGTCTCTGGGTGCACAAGCCAGCTGTAGGTTTGTGTAGCACCTCAGCGCAGGCGAGATGGACAGGGATTCTTGTATTAGCTTTGGCAAGGCAAGACACTTGCAAGTTGGCAAAATAACAGGAGGAACGGGTGATACGCAGCAAGCCTTGAATGCTGCTGGAGAGGTAGTTCTGGGAGCAGTTGTGATGAAAGCAGTTGGTGAGCAGAAAGCTTAGTGCAAAGCTCCACATCCATGCTAGGGAGAATGTTTGGGATGTCTTGCCAGAGCCACTGCCCACAAGTTCATCGATCAGTTTTTGGCTACTGGATGTTTGAGGCTGTTGTCAGACTTTTGCAAGTAAAGTTTTGATGCAGGGACTGAAGTGACGATTATTTTGCAGGTTTCGTGTAAACTATTTTTTCTGTGTAAACTATGTAAACCAGTTTATGTAAACTACTATTCATCTAGGTTTCAGGGTTTTTCACTTGCATCAGGGAAAGAGATGTGTCCTTGGCTAGACTTCATGGATTCCTTGAGTGGGATGTTGCAGGGCCCGGAAGGTTCCAGTCCTTCCATCTCGCTTGGGTTATCTTTGTCACAACAGTGGTCTGCAGTTGGCAGTGGGTGTCAGGGTGGAAGCCTGAGTGCTGTGTGACCCTGACACGTTCTGATAGGAAGAGGAAATTATTCAGTATAACACAGGTAGTGAAAGTGCACTTTTCATGCAAATACAAAATAAACTCTTTTTAAGCTTACGCTCAGTCTGCATGGCTGATACACTGGGAGACTAGCAAGCTCTCTACTTTGGATGAAAAAATTTCCTGGTGATACTATAATATGCTTACTGTGACAACAGCAACCTGCATCCCACTTCCATTTGTATGCTGATTATATATGAAGTGATGAATAAAATGGCTCCATTTGCTGTAAATCTACTGAGAACAGAGAGATGATGGTTTGTTAGGCAGCAATGGTGAAATGAGCTGAGATTGAAGGACCTCTGTTTTAGGGCAGAAGAGTAGGAAGGCCTAATATAAAATGAATTTATCACCTGGGAACAGTTTGTTTTCTGAGCTGTGGTTGGCCTTTTTGGGTGGGGTTTTTTTGTTTTGTTTTGTTTTTTTAATATTCTAGTTGAGTTTAGTTTTCCAAGCTGGTAAATCTCACCAGAATACTTTCCTATGACAAGTTCTGTCCTGTGGTTGCTCTGTCTGTGTAAGCAGAAATGCAATAATGGAGCAGGCCTGAAAAATCTGTAGTGTGAGATCTGCTGTGATGATAGCAGTGCTCTCCACTGCTGTCATCTTGTCCCTTGTGGCACCTAATGATGAGTTTTATTAATTAGTAGCGAGCCTATTAGGTTGTCACTGTTCAGTTGTCCTACCTGCTGAAGACTGAAGCTGTGGATGTCCTACCTATTGTACAAGGCACTCTAATAACTGTTTAAACTGACATTTTCAGTGTTTGAACTGGAAAATGGTTTCATTATCAGCAGGTAGGTTCTGAATATGAGGGAGAAAGATTTTATGTCTGTGTTGGTAATGGTTTTGGGCACTTTTTTCAAGTATTAAAGCAGAGCTCTTCTGCCCTAGCAAGAATCATGGAGTCATTGAGGTTAGAAAAGACCTTGAAGATCTTGGAGTCCAACCAAGGCCACATAACAGGATATGCTAAAGTGTAGGAATGGAATATTTCAAGCTAAACCAGTTTTAATCATGTATTTTAAGACCTCTAAAGTGAAACATTGAATGACAGATTGTCCTTGTCTGAAGTGTAAGTAGATCATGGATGGAGGTAATTATATATATTATAGTATAATTAGTATAATCAGTTTATCATAAATTTACTGCTTGCTGAAAGATTTTTGACAGAAGAGCTCGTGTGTTTAAAAAAAAAGTGCAAATGTAAATAGCTTAAATAATAAGCCAATAACAACAAAAAGCAGGAACTTTGCAAGCACCTGGACAGAAAGTGTTTAACTCAATTAGTACCTCTGATAAGGAATGGAGTCCCTTTACCAAGGACTGCCTGTATATCCAGATCCTTATCTGACATGTAGAAACTTGTTAATCTGCAGTAACTTGGTTGTGTGTTTGGGGGTGTTTTTACATTCAACCTTTAGTGCTAGTAAAACTGTCATATTCAAAGGCATTTTAAGCCAGCCTTCCATTGCATGTGCTGTTGGCTGCCAGGACAGAAGATTCCTCTTGTGAGAGACAGTGGTGTAATGCTAATTGGTGTTGGTGGGGATGTTGTTGAGGCAGTGATTTTTCTAAATGGAGCTGTTGGTCTCTGCTTGTTCTTGTCCTCAGCTGCTCACACAGACACCCACATCTTGATTGCAAAGGAACAAGTTGTGTTCCTGATAAGCAGCATCTATTTGGGCAAGATCTGTTCCTCAGTCTACTCCCTTTTTACCCATTTAATCTGTTGTGGGGTTTTTTTAACACCAACTCTTTCTTCCTTCCTTTTATCTTTTATGCTATTAGTGCTACCTAATTTTAGTCAAGAGCTGAAGACTACAAATAACAGGCATATCTTTCTATAGTTCAAATTAGTTCTTTTCTTGGAAGAAATGTTCTGTCTTGCTGATAGGGTTTGGATGCAACATCAGATTTTTCTTGAAATGGTGAATTTTTCTCAAGTATTCTGATTTTTTCTTTTATCTTTGTTCTTTTTACAGTGGTCAGTATGTTTATTCAAACATAGGAGTTAAAGTTTAGAAAAATGTGAAACATGATCTAGACACACTGATAAAATTATGAAAATCCATGTATTTGACAAGTTGTCGAATTAGAACTTTTTTTTGGGGGGGGGTCTGTATCCTTGTTCTGAAGCTGCATCCTGCTGCTGATTAAGTCTTTGCTTGCTTCTTTCCATACCTGATTTATCTTGCCTCCCTTCTACTTGCATTTCAGTACTTTCAGTAATTTCTCTTTTTTTCAGCTCAAATGATTCTATTGTAAGTGCTCTTACACTGCTACTGCTGTGCTGCCTTTCTTTGGCTGCAATCTAGTGTCCCAGGTTGTATTGCTGTTTTCCAGTGAGTGCCTTCTCTGTACTCCATGGTCCACTTAATCTTTCTTCTTGATTTGGATCTTAAATTCAATGGAATACAAAATCACTGCAATAGGAAACTTTGAGTAGGACGATTTTTTACTGTGGGACTTGCTCTTCTACCTGTCCTTCCCCCTGTGCTTTGTGTTAAGGCCCAGATTTGGGCTAGTGGGATTTCCATGGAGTTTGGAAGGTGGTGTTTGACTAGAGCAGACTGCCTGGGACTTGGCTTCCTAGGTTCTCAATACAGTTTTCAAGGTGAATTGTGCATCTTCAGCAGATTCCTCCCTTTCTCAGGGATCGTTTACGAAGTGCAGTTAATATTTTTTTGACACACAATGCAAGGTGTACATGTATAAATAGCTAAGTAATTTGTGAATGTGGACACTGAGAGACTGATATAAAATATGCTAGAGCAGCTCCTTGTGGTGTTAAATATGCATAGTAGCTCTACTTTGCTTTACCTGCCAAAACCCATCAGTTCTTCACGAGCAGATAAATTGAGTCAGCACTTAAAACCACATGGCAGTTAATGAACTTCAGAAGCAAAATAGCTCTGATGCTGATCTTAGGTGGATGATCTTGGGGCTGGGGGACTAAATCTTCCATGATCTGAAAAACAATAAGAAATATCTTATCAAGGACTTGATGTCCTGTAAAATAGTCTATGGCTTTGCCTGTGGGAAGACACAACAGAGATGCTGTGATAAAGATTGGCTCAGGCTGGCAGAATGCAAACTGCTCCTGAAATTCTAGTGTATGTAAGAATGGTATTTGCTGCTCAATCAGTTTGAAGAGATGAAATCATTAAACTAATTAGGTGTAATTCAGAATTGGCTAGCAAGAACCAACTGTGTGGTGATTGCTGTTTATTAAAACCCAAAAAAGGCTTTTTTTTTTTTTTTTTTTTTTTTTTAAGAGGAGCCTTTGAAAGAAGGTGCAGAGGAACAAAAAGAATCTATGTAGGTGATGTTAGTCACATCTCTTAATAAAGTGCTGGCTGAATTTTAAATACCTGACTGTGAGTGAAATAATTCTGTGTGGAATTACTGGTAAAATTGTCAAAAAAAAAAAACCAAACCAAAACCCAAACAAGAAGAAAAAAAACCACAAAAACCAACCAACTCCAAGCAAACACCAAGAAACCCACCAAAAAACAACCTTTGTCAACTTTTAAGTGAACAGATAATTCACTTTACCATGTAACTGAGGGTCTGTGTGTTAAACTTGCCCTTTATTAAATCAAGTTCTGTTGGAATTTTACATTCTCTAAGAAACTTTTCTGTTTCCTAGCTTTTTCTTCAAAGGTGGGATCTACTTTCATTTGTTAGGCATTTTCAATCTTGCAAATGTACTGGCTTTGACAATATCAGCAAGTGTAAAGGTGACAGAAAAGTGAAGCCCTGTAATATTTCAGCCTGTGAAATCTAAAACCACCCACGAGCATTTTATCTTTTTACTGTCCAATGGATCTTCTTCCCCTAGATCTGCAAGCAGTGTGTGAGTTTTGGGTACCAATTCCTTTTCACTTCTGAAAAAACCTACCACATTCAATGAACAAGTCAGGAGTGTACTTCTCACTAAAGTGATTTGATGAGAATATTAGCATAGTGCCTAGAAGATAAAAAGGATATTGATAGTAGAGTTCCTAAGATAACTTATGGACAGTGCAAACTGACAGTAACCCTTGTACCCTGAAAATCTTCCATGAGGAGTGTTAGCTTCTAAATTGTAACTTTGAGATATTGGCAGCTTTTTAAAAAAAAAAATTAATAGTTTTAACATGTATTTTTTCTTTTGTAAGAATTTGTTACAGCATCACATTTCTTTGAAGAATTTTTTTTTTTACTGCAACTTTTCTTTTCCAAAAAAAAGTTCAGAATAATTTTGGTCACCTTATTTGATTTCTCCACATATAATGATACTTGCATTATGTTAATTAAGGGTAAGAACACAATAGCCACTTTTCTTCCTCCTTCAGGTTTTCATAAAATGTGGAAACAAAGAGTTTTACAGCAGATTTTTTTTCTGTTTACACTGCAATTTCAAGTGGTTTTTGTACCTGTCCTTTTCAAGAACTGAGGTATTAGTAGACATTTCATGGAGAACTCATTCAGAGTTTCTGGATGTAGGCTCTTCAAAGGTAATCTAAAGTCTTTGTCTCTTAGTTACATCAACAGAGTTCACCCAAAAGTAGTGGGTACTTGCAGACGTTGGTTTGCAGAGCTATACCTTTTCATCAGTCTCACTTCCTTTTAATATGGTATAGAAAGCTTTTGCCATTCTTATGCAAAACTGTGCATATTAGTTACAGCAGAAATGCTCAGTATCTCTTCCTGCAGCAGGTTTGATATCTTTCTAGCTTTCAAAGTTAAAGGCTCTCTCTTCTTATTAATGACTTCTACATGAGTTAGACTTCAGTGTCTTATCACATTGGGTATCCTTAAAACTTCTAATGGGATCCTTGAAAATCTGCCAATGGACTATATAGGTTTTCTGATGAATTGTTTTAATGGAGTTCTGCCTTGCTGTTTGGTTAACAGTCCTCAGGGTAGCCTCAGGCTGCTTACTTTTCAATTTCCTTGTGTTATCTGTAGATAAATGTCCAACTTATTGGAGCTTAATGGACAATTAGCTGAGTCAAATCTGAAAATACAAAAAGCAGTTGTGATCAATGGGAGGATATTCTTGTCCTAGCTAAGGTTGAATCCAGAGTTCCTGACACTGCTCCTCCTACATAGTCTCATGAGGGAAACTGTTCAGCCTGTAAAGCACAGTTTAGCTCTTTTTTTCACTGCAGTGTTGGTGCTTCATTTGTTTGCTGATCAACAGTTGCAAAATGAGGCAGCCTACTTGTGTGACCAGACACATTTAATAAGCCATCAGTCTAAATTCCTTTGGCCCTATGTTGAAGAGACCTTTGTAAGGCCCATCAGGCAAAATTAAACCCACATGATTTAGACTTCTAAACTACCTCATGGTTATCTCTGTTTTGGATGGGATATGGGATATCTCAAAGGGGCAGTGACTTTTGGGAAGCCAGGCACTCTTTCCATGCTTCCCAGTCAGGCCCCTGAAGGTGGGATGAGTTGGCTGTTTGCAAACACGAGCCTTTCAAGATACTTTGTGCATCCCTGTAAGAAAACTAGCTTGGTGCAGATTTAGTAAATATTCCAGTGTTTTTCACTTCAGTATGGAAGAACTGTTGACCTATTGTTTTGGAAAATAAAAGGTGTTATTGAAATGTTGTAGTAAATGTTTTGGTTGGAGAACAACCTTGGTGAGCTCAACCCTAGGTGTAATCAGCTGTTGTCCCAAGAGCTAGTCACTGCATGTTTCCATGGCTTTTTCCAAGGCAAAGCCATTTTGGATACTTGAAAGTGTACAGATTTCCCAACCTGTTTTAAAAAAGCTTCCCAAGTTGTTCTCTTCTCCTCTTCACTCAAATTGTGCCCTGGCATTCAACAAAAGTATGAGGTAGGTATGATGTGTGCATGCAAGAGGAAGACAAAAATTGACCCTATACCAGGGTTTCTGATTAAGCCCTTGTAATTGTGAATGAGGAGATAGTTAATTTCTGTATCTAAAATGACTTGATTTCTAGGTCCAGGAATCACTTATCTGTAGAGAGTCACTGTGTGAATTGAACCTAATTGATAGTTGAACAGGCAGGAGTTTGGGAAGTTGGAGTTTGTCTGGTTTAGGGTTGGCCTATCTATATTTTAATCAGTAACTTTGGACTGGATATTAGCAGCATACCTGCTTAAAGATTTTTGGTTATGACTCTGCTGATTACTGAGGAATAAATTATTCAGGATACACCTGTGGGCATGAATATGAATACTTTGCATTTTTTATGATGCTTCTTAAAAAACAGTTTATATATTTGGAAAACTACTGATCAGTCTATATTTTCAGATGCCTATCTCCTCAGCATCTGAGCAGGATGGAAACATAAATTATGGATGCTTGAAGCATTCGCATGGGATGGGAGAGCACTAATAATCATTAACAGATAAGGAAAACTGTAGCCAAGGAAAGCAGAGTAATGTGATCATGTAAGACGTGTGGTATGGCTGCACCCTGTCTCTGGTCTTCTCAGATTCCAGCCAGAAAGCTGCCCATTCCTGAAAGGAATCCTAGTCTGCCAGGCTGGACTATGTTGCAAGTACTGACATTAACCTTGCCCCTGCTGATGCTTACATCAGCAGCATTCCTGGCGGGGAGCTGAGCAGCAGTCAGCAGCTGGCAGGGCACCACTGTGGTGCTCAGTGCAGGTTAATGCCACTGGGGTGAAACATGGCTGCCAGTCTCTAAAGCTTCATCTGTGTCTGCCTTGACTCTGACCACTAATGTTGAGAAGGAAAGCTCTATAAATAAATACATATTATAATAAAATAAAAGCTCTATAAATAAATATAATAATAAATATTCAAATGCCCATTTCCTCCAGGCTCAGGATCA
>JAOEGS010019326.1:22714-36033 GCA_025447755.1 Corythornis vintsioides
GGTGACTTGGTCTAGGTGATCCTGCTCGAGCAGGGGGGTTGGACTAGATGATCTTCTAGGTCCCTTCCAACCCCTAACATTCTGTGATTCTAGGAGTGGGAGAAAATTCTGTTTAAGTGCACATAGATGCTGCGTAGGGGTGTCTGCTTGGTGAAGAATTGGCAAGGGGCCGGATAGACAGCATGGTGTGCAGTGAATGTTCATGCCCTCAGCTATCAAGCTGGTTTTTCATAGTGCAAAAAGGGGAAAGCTCAGGTGTGAAGTATGATAGAAGCATATGGCATTCTCTTTCCTAGGTTACTTTTCCATCTTAGTGGTAGGAAATGTGCCTGTGTGGTATAACTGACAGCCTTGAGTGGCTGGCAGGAGTGTTTTAAATCCAAGACTGAATTCCTTGGCTTTCTGTCGACCTTCTAGTTGAAGTTATTTGCACTGACAAAAAAGTTGACTGACTTGAATGGCATGCTATGCTTAGAATTTAAGTATAATGAAGTAGCAGGACTTGAAGACCTTCTTTGCTTTCTCAGAAGCAGCTCTGCCACTGAACATATGCTGTAGATCACATTTTAAATTGTGGGGTTTGTTTGGTTTTTGTTTTGTTGTTGTTTTGTTTTTTTCCTTGGTTCCTGTTTTGCTGCTCTTCACTTTTGAACACAGTATTCCCTGCTGCAGAAGGTAGTGAGTTGTGGTTACTGAAATGATTGAATCTTGTATATGGGGTGCTCACTGTGCCTCTCTTGAATGGAAATATTTTTTTATGTGGGTAGAGTGGGACACAAATCAAGGTGATGTGTGATCATGTACAAATAGATGCAAGTTAACATTTTAGAGATAATGGTGATTCTTGGCAGTGTGCAACATCAGGTAAATTGTTTGCTGTCTGCCCTGCTTTATGCCATACATAAAATGGAGCTACCACTTACCTACCTCAGTTTCTTTAGTTTCCTAAATGCTGGTAAGTGCTCAGTTCCCCAAAGTGAGTGTAATCAATAATTCATTATCACTTAATTGCTAAAGCTGATTTCTGATTGATTTTGTGTGTAGGACGTTAGGAAATGGTACGTTTTCAGTCAGTTCCACTTCACCACTTTTGCCAGTGTTTCAGAGGGGAGGTGTCTACAAGCCTTTTTGCTTTTCTATGGGTGCTTGGTCCTAGGGCCACAAGAAAAATGGAGGAGCTTGGAAAAAGAATGGGGCAAACAGCACCACAAGGGGTTCTTGGTTTTTTTTGCATCAGCAGTGTGTCCAAGAAAGACTGTGCTGCAGACAGGCTGGAGTTGGTGCTCAGCTCAGTTCTGCGTGTGTGACATGATGTCCCTGGCTGTCACTTCTGTTTCTCTTGTTCAGATAGAGAGGCTTCTTCTGGACTGCTCTCTTGCCTTCCTGCTGTTGCTTAAAGGCCTGCTGTTCTAAGCAGACCTGTCCAATGTTGTTGTCTTAAGCTTGGCTGAGAAGGCTGTTTCAAATATCCCTTTTATATCCCCACTTTGAGTCACATGTAAGTAATTTCTGATGGTTTTCCAGCATAATGTGAATACGTAGTTTTGAAGTAGAGACAGTTGTAGTTATATTCTGATATCTTTGTGAGAAGTGTACTTTAAATCATACCAGCAGAGGTAAAGATTTTGGAATTATGCAGGTTCTCCTTCTGGTGTTTCCTGACTGCAAAAGGAGAGTGGCTCCAGTCTCCCAGTTCAGAGTATGGCAGAATTATTTTCTGGCAGCAGTTTGGACACTAGAGAGGGGAACTTTTAAAATGTCCTGGAAAATGAGGTACTTGTTTTTATTAGCATAGAGTAGCCTCTGTTCTGTGCAAGATGTAAACTAAAATACAAATGAGGAAACTGCAGCATCACAGTCTTAAATAGAAATGAAGGGTGAGGAAGGACTGTTGTGTTAGCTCTATAGTTTATCCTCTGGGACTACTGCAAGGTCCAAGGTAACTAACCACAGGATTTAAATGGTTGCACCTTCTGATGGCTTCCTTATTGTTTGGGACATTGTTTTTACTGTGAAAAGTTGAAAGCATTTAATGCCTGTGCAAGATTCAGCAATGTGATGTGTTCTCAACAGCTGGCTTGAAAAGCAGCATGCAGGCTGCTGGAGCATACCCTCATTTGAAATCTGGTTTGCCAAGAAGGCCTTGCAAGGAAAGGTGTGTTGTGTTTTTACTTGACTTTTTGCTTTTGTAGAAACATAGTTTCCAAATGGATTCAGTTTTATCTTAAACACAGGTTAAGAATTATTTTGTTATTATTTTTATACATTTTTGAGGCCGTGTGTCCAGATTTTTCTTTAAATGAACTTAAGGATTTGTGTTAATGCATTAACTCTCTTTTTTTAAACGGCTATGAATATAAAAAGTAATTGACAAACCACTTCTCAGAAATAAGGTTTTTTTTGTTGTTGGTTTGTTTTTGGTTGTTTTTTTGTTGTTGTCTTTGTTTTGAGGTGTTCTGATGTCTTTAAACTTCATTAAAATGACAGGGCTGGAAAGAATGTTGCAGTTGCTAAGTTGCTTTGTGGGGTCCCTAAAGACTACTACATTCTTGTCTCAAATTTCACTTAGCAAACTTTCTTTAAAAAAAACAGTGGCTTTGAAAAGAAATTCAGATGAATTCAGGTTAATGATATCTGTGTTTGGGGTATTGTATCACAGACACTTTCAGGTGTTTTTTGACTTCACATGTGGAATGAACTTGTTTTATTCAGTGGTGGTAACAGTTTGGTTGAGCTTGTTTGTGCAGTAATCAGCTGCAAAGCAGTCAATCCTTAGAGTATTCCTTTTAAATTTATGTCTTTGGAAATATGGAGATAACAGTCATGTTGCAAAGAGCTAGTGGATAATTGAAGTGCTGTTGTCTGAGGAGCCTTATCTGCTTTCCATATGAAGCACAGTAACAAGGTGTAGGGTGCTTACAGCCCATGTTGTGTTTACCCAAGAATTAAGTTTAGTTGCTAGTGATGAGCAAGTTTTAGCAGTGTTATATTTTTTATATTTACAAAATGCTTAAATTCTGTATATTCCTCTATACTTTCAGCTGGTTCACAGTGTACAAGGTCAAAACCAAGTTATTTTTGTGTTAACTTCCTGAGCTAGAAATATTCATATACTTAACTTGCAGTGAAGCAATGAGTGCATAAATCTTCTTGTGTTAGAAATGATACTGTGTTTGAACGTATGAAAATTGTGTAGAAGGTTAGGAAAATGGAGAAAAAAGTATGGTAATGCTATTGGGCCTTTAAGTGATTAAAAAAAAAAGTTAATGATTGTCTTTATTAATAGAGCTTCACACTTTTTTGTTTTTAAAAGGGACTAACCTTTGAAAGAAAAAGAAGCCCCAGTGCTTCAGTAGAAAACAGACAGTTGAAAAGATATCCTTTCAATATAATGGACAGCTAACTATACTGTTCATTTCTCCTGCAGCCACTCTGGTTACATTAACAGTTAAATTATTAATGAAGTATTGCTGAAAGAAGCCACTCTCGACTGTTGGCTATCCTCTTTCCTCCGTGCTGGCCTCCAGGGTCACAGGAGTCTCGTTCTGCATGAAGCAGTGTGAGACACAGACAGGTTTTCTTCCAGCCTTCAAGTGGAGGATGTGGCCGAGTTGTCGATGTCTTCACAAAGTTGGTTTTCTATTTCTTGAATGCAAGGAGTTTGCTTTTACAATAAATGATGAGCATCCTCTTGCATAGTGGCAAATGAAGGCCTGTCTGGTATGAATCGCTCAGGGAGGTACTGAGTTGCATGGGTCTCAGTGATGTAGTGTGTGTAATATGAAGTCACAGGTTATGTGGTGATGTCACCTGTCTCTCATGGTGGGGCTTATCCTATGTCCTGGACAGTATGGCTTATTGTCTTCTGCTAATAGGATGGTATAGCTGTCCTCTTAAATCACTGTGACAGGGTGTCCCTAAGCTGTACTGTTTATAAAGAGGAAAGTGCCCTTTTTTGGAACCATTTTGAAGGATAATGACATTTTTTCCTAATAAGAGCAAGATTTAAAAAGGTCCTGAATTCACAGTCTGTGTGATCTAAGTGCAGGATTCAATTGACACAAGGATTTTTGCCTTTCTAAGAGTGGTGATTTTTTAAAATCTTATGTTAAAGAACTGATCTTACCCAGTGACTTGTCAGTATTGGAAAGCATAAGTGAAGGGAGAAAATTAAGGAAGATAATTATGTTAAATTCAACACCCTTTTACTTCTTTTGTCAGAGGTACATCTTTGCTCTTTCCAAACCTTTTTTTTTTTTTTTTTATTTTTTACCATTTGCTTTGCATCTTACCTGAAGCATGTGATCTCTTTCTCAAGTATGTAACATTTTCCAAAGTTATAGCAGGGTCTGTGGCCTCAAAGAGCTTTGTAACTCACCTGCAAAGCCTGTTTTTCTGATCCTAGTGAAGTGGATTGAGAGAAGAGGGAAAACTCCAGCATAAGGATGATTGCATTTATCAGACTTTCCAGCTGGCAAGGTGGGAGCTGTCACTGCAGCTTTTTGACAGAAGATCTGAACAGAATATTTCAGCTTGTCTTTTAAGAAAAGTAGATATTATTGCAGTAGCTGGGAATCAAAATTAAAGAAACGAGTCTATGAAGACTCTTGGGTGCCTTTTCAAGGATCTTTATTTCTTCCCAGTGTTTTCAGTTCAGGTTTCTGCAGGAGAAAAATGAGTTTTGAACGCTCAGCAAGGTTCCCATTTTCTTCAGTGTGGGCCTGTGTGTTTAAAGCAAGGTTGTGTGTGGCAGTGGCTCTGATGCTGAGAGATGGAGAATCTCCTTGAGTCTGGAGTAAGTCTGCTTAGGTACTTTGTTAGAAAAACAAAAACCAGTCAGTATGGACTGCAGTGATGGCTCTCACAGTGCCACAGTCTGGCACTGTTTTACCTACCAGTATGTCCTTAAATATATCTATCATGTACAATTTTCACTGTATTCTGAACTTCAGGTGTTGTGTGGAAAGGAAGTGCAAATGTGAGTGGTAGTGAGGAGCCACAGTTAAAGCTAAGCCAGTTGCTGGTTACTTGGTGCTGTAAAAGAAATTTGAATGTGGTTGGTACAGAGAAAATATGTTAAGGTTGCCCTTGTGTTCCAAAGACATCTCTTCCAGCTTGCCTTATCTTGCCTAGATTTGATAGCTGCTTGGCAGAAGTCTTGGCATTGCTTGGCACCAGCAATTCTCTGCTCGTTGATGTGAAAGAAATGACCTTTGAAACTCCAAAATGCACAGTTTTGAGCTGTGCTGCTGTTGTCATTAATCAGCCAATATGTTCTGATTTGTCTTATTGGTTTCTTTCCAGAGATTAGGGGGGGGAAACAGACAATCTTTCATAAAGTGTGATATCTTTCTTTCAATTCTGATTAATTAAATACAGTATCTAGTGGTACAAAGCAGGGTGGTGTGAGACCCACTCTGATAAACTTACACCCTGCAATTTTCAGGCATTTGTTGCTGCTGAATTGGCAGAGGGACTGCAGCCAAATATACCTGCATTGCAATTATAGCTGCTGGGTTGGTATTTTTGGGAATGGCCAGCTAAGCCAATGAGACTTGAAATTAAAATTAACTCTTAATGCTGACACTGTTTCATTAGTGTATTCATCAAGCTTCTTGAGACCTTCCGTTATGTCCAGCCTCAGTTGCTACTGCAAGTGATAATTCTTGCTTCTCTAGAACCTTGATAAAAATCAGCATATCTATGAACATAGTGTATCCTAAGTTTCAGTTTGGGTTTTGCATAAAAACAAATGTATCCTGTCTTTGAACCAAGTATAAAGGCACTTTGACAATAACAACTTGATTACTGAATATGTAGATTTGGTAGATACATACTTTTTTTTTTTTTCTTCTGGGCATCTTGAGGTCTCTGGGTTCCTGAGATATTACAGACTTCTGTTTATGTTGAACATATCCAGGAAATTCCTGATATTTGTCTATTCCTTCCAGTCCCCACCTGTAACCCTGCAAGTGATTCCCCATCTCATGGATTTGCTCTGCAGCCCTCAGAGCATTTTCATGATTTTTTTACATGATTTTTGCCCCAGCTACTTCAGGAAGTACACATCCCTAAATATGATGGATGCCAGGAGGAATGTGGGGCTTTCAAGGTTTGTTTAACTAACAAAATGATGCATGGGGTTATAGCAAGGTTTTGGTTATCCCTGAGTTTTGATTTGGCCCATGGGAGGAATACCTGATGCAAAAAAAATGTTGAATGAAGCCTTAAAAGGCAAGAATGGTTTTGTAGTTAACTTGGAGCTTCTCCTGGGATTGAGCCATCTGAGTAAAACACATTCATGTTTGGAAGCTGCAAGTGGCTGAAGTGAGACACCAAAAATACCTGGTTTAGGGGCTGAAGTATATAAACACTCTTTCAACTAGAGTGTACTGGCTTCTCTTTGAGACCTTCTGTTTATTGGGTACTTTGGGTAGGATGTAATAAATTTAATTCTGTTTTCTTCTTTTGAGGTCAGGGTAGACTTTAAAAAAACCCAAACTGGTGCTACTTTTCTTTGTTGGAAACTGTTCAGAGGATTTTAGCAAATAAAGGAAATGCAATTGGCAGGAATCAGAGAAGCAGAAAAAAAAATGGGAGAAGGAAGAAAGGTGATATACCACATAGATAAAACTCTGGACTGTTTCTTCTGTGGCTTTTTCCAGAGATGTTGACCACAGTTGCCTCCAGTACTCCCAGAGAAAACATTAATTTCTCTCATGCATGCATCTAAAATTTTTGTCCTTTTTGCCAAATCTTTCTCTGTTTTCATTCCAGTAGTCATCACACTTTGCTGTGCTGGCAAATGCAGCAGCTGTTGAAAGAGCCAAAATCCAAGATTGCCCCCACTGCAGACAACCCCCTGATTTTACTGCTAGCTTGAAAGTAGATTGTAATATATGGTATACATGGAGGGTACCCTACTGGGACAGTATTTTCTGGAAAGTATTGGTCACCAGTGCTTACAGAAGGATTACACAGCCACACTGTACACCTTGCATTAATGTGTCATCTGTACAGGGACACTGTATATGTTCATTTACAATGGAAAATCATCACTTTTCTTGGCTAGAGCTTCTGGTACGATGAACAAGTGAAATAGAGAAGGTGAAACTAAACCCCTGTGAAAAGAATAAGCCTCTTGCTTCAATATAATCCCTACCATGTATCTTCCTAACAGCATGTTTCCCATTGACAAAATGCAAATGCCATTTATTTTTCTATTATTGATTTGCTTACAGAAAGCAGCAGAAATCTAATCAGTGTAGCAAATACTGATTCACTTAATCTTCTGTATACATTTTTATCATTGCTGTATAAAGCACATCAAAGAGCTCAGTTTGAATAGGAGGTGGTTATAAAAGCTGTTATTTTTCACTTGATATGATTATTTTCTAGGTCTCTGGTAGTGATTATGGGAAATTCCTAGCTTTGAATAAATAACCAGTTGTATACATCTGTCATTCCTAAGCCTCACCTTCTGCCCTGATTTAACTCTGAGGCTTGTCTAATGGAGGGTATGTGACCAGAGCTACAGGAAAAGGGCAAATGCACGCCATATTTTGTAAAAGAAAAGTCAAAAGTAATGGCAGAATCTCTTCAAATAGACCTGGGGCATGACATTTGAAGAGGCTCCTGTCCTGTGAAGCCTTACTGTTGAATTAGACTGGTATATTAGCAGTGATCTCCAAAATACTGTGAGAGTGATACGACGTCCTGGATGGTCTAAAGGGTGTCACCATGGCTGTGCCATGCCTTGTCATGTTTTCAATATAGAGTAGATGAAAATTGGCTGTTTATAACCCAACCTTGGTCCTCTGAAATCAAGGCTCTACTTTGACTTATGTTGCAATTGTAAATGTCCATTTCTGCATTGTCATTGCAGCTGGCACTGTTTTGTCACCCAACTCATGTGGTCTTCACATACACCTTCTTTTCAGCCTAACTCTGTAAGTTGGTTTTGTATTCCAAAGAGGTTATCATAAGTATAAACTTGAGTATAGAAGGTTTTCTTGAAGACTGTAACATGAGGAGGATCTTCTTTACTGTGAGGGTTCCAGAGCACAGGAACAGGCTGCCCAGAGAGGTGGTGGAGTCTCCTTCTCTAGAGCCTTTCAAAATCTGTCTGCATGCGTTCCTGAGCAACATGCCCCAGGTGATCCTGTTTTGGCAAGGGAGTTGGTCTCTGTGATCTCTAGAAGTCCTTTCCAACACCTAAAATTCTATGATGATGATGATGATGATGATGATGATGATGATCTATTTCCAAGTAATACTTCTGTTTAGCGTCAGCATCTCATCTTCACTGGCTGTGTGCTGTCACTAGCATCAGTGACAGTCACTCTTCTCTTCTTAAACTGTTGCCTTTCTTTGACTGATTGTTTTCTCCTAATTCTTCTACTAAATTTAACTGTTGCTTCAGTGTATTGTTTGGAATAACATTCTTGTTCCTCATCCAGATTTTTTTTAGGAGCCTCAGGAGAGACGTTTCTGGTCTTGTTTTCTGGTTTTAGGGCAAGACTTCAAAGCAGCCTTCCCAGGGTAGGGAAGTCTGCAGATCTAACTGTTTCTGTCTAGATTAAAATCATGTTTATCTGTCATCCATCTTCTCACACTTGGAAATTAGCTCAGTGTTGTTGAGTGAGAGGTTGAGGGTTTTTTTCTTTATTGTTAATAACATGGTTGCTGTTTTGTGTAGTTACTCTGGCCTGCATCCTGACCTTTCTTGGACTTGAGCACTCTGTGGAGCCTCATATCCCAGCTGTGTCTTGCAGGCTCTCTGCAGTGTGGCCTTTTCATGTAGTTGCACAGCCAGTGCTGTCCTTGTTACCAATACCATGGCTTCCCTTCCCCCCCATGATGTGCTGTACCAACATACAGCCAGGTCCTAAATGCATAAATTAATTTCCTGATATCAGGAGGATGTCATAATAATTTCATCTTGTTTTGCTTTCTCCAGCATGCTTACCCAGAGTTTGCTTTCAGAGCCCTGCTTGTTCTGTCTAGCACACCTATCAAATGGTTGTTCACTGGTAAGATGTTGGTGTGGGATACCAGCCTTCACCACCTACTTGCTTGCTGACAGTATGGTATGTTATGTTCTGACATGCAGCTTTCCTTACTGGCCAATACTTTTCTGACATGCAGCTGCCAAGGAAATTACTGCTCTTTAAAACTTTATTTTGCTGCTTGAAGAAAAAATAATTGTGGCATAGTTGTTAAGGAAAAGCAACTTTATTAGATTAAATGATGTCTTTTGGAGTTGAAAATGGCAGGAGTGTTTTGTTTTTTGATTGTCTGGTTGAGCCAGAGAAAAGGCTACATTCCTTGTCTTGCTCTTAACCTAGAGCTGTGTTTCTACAGCAACATAAGGTATTTGGGCTGTCCTTCCTTCCAGGGCATGTGTGTTCCTCTCCCTTTCTTTTGTGATGGCAGATGCACTTGCACTTGGTTGTGGGTTGATTCAGACAGCATGCAGTCAGCTTCTAAAGCTTGCTGGCCACTGTGGTGGAGTATATGCAACTGGATAGTAAGAGGGAAGGCAGGAATTTATGCTGGGCTGTAGAGAGTGTTAATGTGTCCAGCATCAGCTACGAATTCCAAAGGACTTTGGTGCTTTTTATGCCAATAAGTTATAGCAATCTTTAACCACTGCCATAGTGAAATGGTTATCTGGGATCCTGTTCTAGAGCAACAGGAATAAGAGATTTTTTTTTTCTGAAGAATTATCACTGATATTTACAGTCTTAAAGAAAACTGCTGCCATTCCTTGTGATTACTTCTTCTTGGAGCACTTGATCGCTGTATGGCACAGTGCAGCTTGAAGTAGCACTTGCATGTAGGGAAACAAACTAGTAATGAATTCAGTTGCTTCCTGCAAACTGTGGAATTTTTTTCTTTTATTGAGGGTAAGACCTCAGAGAATCTGCCCAGATAGTAAGGCTGAATATCCCAATATTTACACGGCTAGCCATCATCTCTGAAGGCCCCAAAGTACAGGTATTTCAGTATATGTTTTTAAGCAAGAAAATGTGGCTAACATTAGCTTTTTATGACCTCTTGCGTCTGCATAGTGCAAAATAAAAAATCCTTGCAGAAACAAGTCCCAAAGAGCAATGAAAACTCTTTGATCTCTGAAAGTAAATTTTTAGAATCTGTGACTGGGAACCAAGGCTTTTATTGATCATAGAATCATAGAATGATTTGGCTGGAAGAGACCTTCAAGAGCATCAAGTCCAGCCATCAACCCTACACTGCCAGGGTCCCTAAACCATGTCCCCCAGCACCACATCTATGCGATTCTTAAACACCTCCAGGGATGGGGACTCCACCACCTCCCTGGGCAGCCCATTAATCTCACAATATTCCATTGATCTGGAGTATTGTGTGATGAAATTCAAAATCTAACCCCTTCTATTTATTTGGGGGAGGGATTCTTGTTTTCCTAAGTCCTCTTTGTTAAATGGAATTTCTGTTAATCACTCCTGTCCGTTGTAGGTTATTCCTTTAAATTTGATTTATTTTACATATTTAATTCACTTTTGTTTTGGATCTGCAGCTTGGTAGGTATTGGTTGGGCATGGAGAGGGACCTTGGCATCCTGATGGACAGTAAGTATCCATTGAATAGCAATGTGCCCTTGCAGCCAGGAGGGCCATTGGTATCATGGGGTGCATAAAATGTGTTCATCATGTCAAGGGAGGTTCTTCTCCCCCTCTGCTCTGCACTAGTGAGACCACATCTGGAGTGTTGTGTTCATTTCTGGTCTTCCCACTTCAAGAGGGACTAGAGAGTCCAGTGGAGGCTATGAAGATGATGAAGGGACTTGAACATCTCTCTTATGAGGAAAGGTTGAGAACCCTGGGCTGTTTAGCTTGGAGAAGACAGAGAGGATTATTATTAATGTTTACAACTATCTGAAGGGTTGGATGTCAAGCAGAAGGGGACAGTCTATTTTCAGTTGTGCTCTGTGATAGGACAGGAGACTATTAGCAAGATGAAACAATGGAAGTTCCACTTCAACATAAGGAAAAACTTCACTGTGAGAGTGACAGAGCCTGGAACACGCTGCCCAAGGAGGTTGTGGAATCTTTTTCTCCGGAGACTTTCAAGACCCACCTGGATCTGTTCCTGTGTGGCCTGCCCTGGGTGTTCTGTGTTGTCAGGGGGTAGGGTTGGACTTGATGATCTCCAGAGGTCTTTTCCAACCCCTACTATTCTGTGAGTCCTAACAGTTCTGCAGCCGCACTGCAAAAATCCCCAATATAACTTCAGTTCAAACTTTGTAATTCTTTATTCCTTTTCTTGCCCTTCCTATAATTTAATTGAATGATACATTTTTAAATCTTGGCAGTTGCTTTGTACAAGATTTACTGTCCAGTTCTGTTGTTTGTCCTTACAAACAGTTTACACAAGCTTATGATTTATACTGGGTGATGCTGTCGGAAGTATCCTGTTGCCAAGGAAAATGTTAGACAAAGAGGGCTGTGTTTGCTGAGAGAACAAGAAGCTAAAACCTGGACAAAACAGCAGAAAGTAACTGTATACAGATCTTTATGTAGCAGTTCAGATTCATATCACATAAATATTTAAAGGCTGGATTTATGGGTGACTGATTAGGCTCTGCATTGCAAGCATTTTAAAATTTAATTCTCAGCAGCTTGTGAAATAAAGGCAAATTTGTATTGAATCCCTAGGAAAGATCCTTGAATAAACTAAGACTTATTAATAATACTTCTCCCATTTTCAAGGTGTTTATCTGTCCATATGAGATTGTATTTCTTTTCTTTTTTCCCTATCAATAGGCCATTTGAGATTAGTGCTTAGACTTCCTCCTGTTGAAGAAAGATGATAAGATTTCAGCTTGGAAATCTTATCACTGGGTGGATGTTGGCCATGAGCACACTTCTTTTACCCTATCTTATCAGCAGAGTAAGCTGTGAGACGAGACTGGTGGAGGAAGATTTGTAGGCAAAGCAATGTAAACATTTCCCTGGCAGTGACTGGTGTCACTTAACTTTCCAGTCTTCTCCCACTTCAAGCCCTGATAAAAGAGGATTTGATTCCTGCAGTGGGTCACACCAGCAGCCAGAGCTGATATTGCAACCCACAACAATCCTGTTTGTTTAGAAAGTCTTTCAGGTATCTCTGGTTTAAGTAAGCTGACTTAAGAAATGTGAAAATCAAGTTGTTTTTTTTTATCTTCCAAAACAATGGTGGGTAATAATTTGAGCATGTGGCCTACAAAGCCAAGGTGTTTCTGCAGTCACACACTGGAGGGAGTTTGATACAAGGTTTTGATTACAAATAGTTGTTTGGGTCATCTCAAACAAGACTGAGATTATTTACTCTCTGTTTATCCTCTTTATGTCCATGCCCTGTTGAGAATAATTTAGGCTGTATTTTCAGGGTCACTATACCAGAGGGACACAGTGCAGGTTTGATGCAGCCAGTGTATCTGTTTTGGTGGGATGTGGGAGGACAGCTGATCCTCTATTGATCTTAAAATTTACCAAGGCAAAGTTAGGCCTCATTCCCTTTTTAAAAATCCAAGTTTTTAAGGTGTAACTGTCAGACCAATGTGAGGATCTTCAGCATGTAAGGTACTTGTGCTTTATTGCTACTGCCATAAAAAACAATAAAAATGTTTCTGTATGTATATTAACTGCAAAAGGAGGATGAAGGTGAATTTCCAGCCTCTACTGGATGTGGGGAGAAACAGTGACCAAGGCTGGGGTACTTTGTGCCTTCTTCATCTTACTCTTTAATAGTGAGACCAGTTCTCTGAATGCCAAGCCTCTTGAGGTGGAAGACAGGGACAAGGAGCAGAACAAACCCTCCGTAATCCAAGAGGAAATGGTCAGTGATCTGTTACACTGCTTAGATGGACACAAGTCTATGGGTCCAGATTAGGGGCACTAAGGGAGCTGGTGGAAATAATCACCAAGCCACTTTCTGACATTTGCCAGCAGTCCTGTCTATCCAGGGAGGTACCAGTTGACTGGAGGTTACTGAATGTGACACACATCTACAAGAAGGGCCAGAAGGAGGATCTGGGGAACTACAAGCCTGTCAGTGTGACTTTGGAGTGGGGGAAGATTATGGAGCAGGTCACTGGCAGCCTATGGCTTGGCTGCATGTGCGCTTCGCTGGATCCAGAACTGGCTGGATGGCCGAGCCCAGTGAGTGGTGGTGAATGGAGCTGGATCCAGTTGGCGGCCGGTCGCTAGTGGTGTTCCCCACGGCTCAGTGTTGGGACCAGTACTCTTCAACATCTTTATCAATGACCTTGATGAGGGGATGGAGTGCATGCTTAGCAA
>JAOEGS010019326.1:45458-56675 GCA_025447755.1 Corythornis vintsioides
CAGATCCAGGTGGGTCTTAAGTGTCTCCAGAGCAGGAGACTCCACAACCTCCCTGGGCAGCCTGTTCCAGAGCTCTGCCACCCTCACTGAGAAAAAATTCTTTCTTAGTTTAGCTGTTGTTATAAAGAAAACAAAAAAAGTACAGCTTTTGTTTTATTTCAGGTCTTTAATGTTTTCAGATTATCTGATGTTAATACAGTGCTTGCTCTCAGGTGCCTAAACCCCTATTCACAGATACATAAATTGGGACAGACTTGACTTGTGATTCTTCCAGTATCAGTGCACTGGTCTAGTTCTGCGAGTTGACCACCACTACCATTAAGACTAGTTCCTTTCCTTTCATAGTTGTCTGAATCCTGTTATTTTTGTTCTTCCTTGTCAAAATTAATCCTTAAACCTTTGAAACGTAATGCTAATTTTCTGCAAAGAGACTGAATTAGTTGCCTAATAATGTTTACATGTATTAATCCTCCTTATAGAACTCACAATTCTAGAGAGCTAAAAAAAATTGCATCTGGTTCTCCTCTGCGATTCTTCTTTCTTGGAATTAATTTTTTAGTTAATGTTACTTCACAGTTAGTATGAAACTTTCTAGCCTACATACTACTCAGACAGCAAGATTATGATGCAATATGACACTTACTTGAAATGCAATTGTGATTTTAAAAAAAACACCCACTCAAATTCCATGTGATTCTCAGCAACTGAGAAATTTTTGAGGTTACTGTATTTCTGCTAACAAACGTTGCTCCTTTTTATGTATACTTCATGGAGGTTTTCATTAAACTTAAACTGAATTATAAGAAGCTTGACTTTCCCAGGATACTTCCAAGTTGTCATTAGCTTCACTTATGGAGCAGAAGGAAGAAAGAACAGCTACTTCCAAATTAATGGACTAGAAGCACCATGTTTTGTTAAATGCTCTTGTTTTTTTTTAACTTGATGTCACAGAATCACAGAATGTAAGGGGTTGGAAGGGAACTAGAAGGAAAAACTTTTTCACAGTGATGGTGGCAGAGCACTGGAACAGGCTGCCCAGGGAGGTTGTGGAGTCTCCTTCTCTGGAGATATTCAAGACCTACCTGGATCTGTTCCTGGGTGACTTGGTCTCGGTGACCCTGCTCAGGCAGGGGGGTTGGACTAGGTGATCTTCTAGGTCCCTTCCAACCCCTAATATCTGTGAATCTGTGAATCTTGTTCAAGTTGTTCAACTTGAATATCTCTTTCAGTGAGATGTTTCTCATGACAACAGCCAGATCATTTCCTGGCTCCTACGTATGCTGGTAGCATGACTATTTCTTCTTAAAATAAGCTGAATTGTGGCACTTCTCTGTATTTATCAGCACATACAAACAAGGAGGTTTTCTGTCTCTTAAGAGCATTGTCATCCTCTGAATTGCATGAATTTTGTTTCACCTGGTATAATTATAAAATCTTAATTAAGATTTTTCTTAAAGAATGGGCTGGGTATTTACTGTGAATCAGTAACAGATAATAAGCTTTGTGACACTCTTCAAAAATGTTCTTACCAAAATCAACTGGATCTAGTGAATTGCAGACAGGAATGAACATAGTAACTGACAATAAAATACAAATAGCTGCAAAATGACAGTTCATAAAAGTCATTCTTGTCACGACAGACTCAAATAAATCTCACTGATCTAGGCTGTGCTCGAGCTATTAATTTGTTCTGCAGAATTGTCTTCTTTTTTTTTTTTTAATTTAAATATATCCAGCCAACTTGATTGGCTAACAGTTTTCTGGATGAGCATCCTTTTGAACCTGCCCATATCAATGGAGTAATTAGACTTTTTTTGGAATTTTCCTGTACATCTATGTGCTATCTGATCACCTTCATAAATGTAAAATTAGCATGGAAAAGAAACAACAGGGAGAGCAAAGGATTCATATCCTGTGCTGGCCTGCTGGCTGTTAACAGGTCAGATAAGCCAAACCAGAATGGAGGTACTGCTCATTTGAATTTCCAAACAAAATTGAATATTCATGTCGCAGTTCTGTAATGCATCCAGGGAACTTCAAGCCGACTGTTCTGGCAGCTTTTAACCCTGTGTATGCTACCATGAGCAGCATGTCTACAATGAACCAGCCTCTCTGTGACTGCTAAATATGCCTGTTTAGCTGAAATCTAAACGGGAGAGATGTGGGATGAGAGAGGAGTAATTGGGAGAAGGAATCGCAGCATTAGTGAAGAGACAGTGAAAGTTTTGCATTGTTAGTTGTTGGCTTATGTCTGAATTGAGGAAGTTGATTTACTGTATCAAGGGTGGATGATCCTTCTAATACAGGAAACATCCCTAAGATTACTTTAGGCTGGAAAGGACTGTGTGGGTCATGTGGTCCAGCTGCCTGCTTAGAGCAGGACTGACTTGTCTTGGGGCCTTGGCTGGTTCAAGTTTTGTACATCTCCAAGGAAAAAGTCCACAGCCCCATTGGGTGCCTGTTCCAGGGTTTGAATATGCCCACTGGATTTTTTTTTTTTTTTTCCTTAGTACATGATCAATTTCCAGTGATGAGAGAGAAGCTGAACCAAACAATTTTTAAAGATGTTTAGTGTGATTAACATACAGATCCTCTGGAGTGGGAAAGGGGAATGTCAGAACCCAGGAATTTTTCCTGACTGCAGAAACAGCAGCTGAAAAGTAGGAAGGGTTGACATTCAACACGTGTTAAGTGTGTGTGTCACGGGTAGTTGTGTCTCTGTACAAGTGTGTGTTGTGTTACTTGTGTCAGGCAGCTGCAGGGAGCACAGCCTGACACAGGCGTGCTTAAAAGTGTCATCACGAGCTGGAGTGTGAGTGTTTGTCTAGATATAAAACATTCATTTTAAAAAATCATTTTAGGCTAGGCCTTATCTTCCTCCTATCAAAATAGGTCTCTGCTTAGTAAAACTTACCTTGCAGTAAAATTGGTGTCTTTTTCCTGCTGTGATGCAGTTTTACATTAGCTGAGCTGTTGCTAGTGAAGACAAAGCTGTAGGAGTTGCATTAGCAGCATGAGATGGCTGAGTTCCCAGTGTGTTACTACTCTGAGCCATGCTTAAGCTGCTTTGTGCTTTCTCATCGACTAACTAGTTCACATTGAAAGGCTTTTAACCTTGCTTTAAAGTGTCTGTGGGTGAGTAGGGGTTTAGTTACAGGATTTCATACAGGATTTCATACTATGGGCTGCTGTTTCTGTGAAGACAGGTTTGCTGAGTTTTCATGTGCCCACCAAGGAATTTTCACGCATGCATGTCACTGGTTATGTGCAGAGTCTTTCTCAGATTGCATTAATTGTTGAACATGGTTGTCCAGCAATATTGATGCTGTACATCTTTTCCTGTCTGTCCCCCTTCAAACAGGAAAGCTTACAGCTTATACATTCATAGATCCATAGATATTAGGGGTTGGAAGGGACTTAGAAGATCATCTAGTCCAACCTCCTTCCTGAGCAGGATCACCTAGACCAAGTCATGGTTTCATTGTAATTTTCTGCAGCTGCTTTTCATTGAGTGAAATGTACTGGTCTGGGTGTGAGGAGGAAATAAGATGCAAAGCAAAGTTACCTACACCTTTTCCATTTACGTCTTATCTCCTCTTCTCTTACTTTTTGCCCCTTTTCTGTCTCCTTTGCAGAACCATCTCTGTTAACTGTGTCACTTTGCTTGTGGTCTTTTTCTTCATCTCCCACACTTACCAGAGTTCATACCATCTATCATCTTCCTCCTTTCCTCTGTGCCCTGACCTGAGATCAGTTTAATGCTTCCCATGCCAGCTGTCTGGATACTGTGTAGAGCACAGAGCATTTATAATATTCTTGCCTTCTGTCTGTAATGACAGAAAAATTTTACCCAATTTTGTCTGAGAGTTGAGAAAAAGTATGAGGGAGGGAATAAGCTAACACATTGACACCTCGTTGTAATTAAGAACTGCTTCTCCTTGAAGCAGAGTATCTCTTTGGCTTTTCTTCCACGCCACTAATTGCACTTGAAAAAGAATTAATTGTAGTAGTGCAAGAGTTTATTGGATATTTCCAGTCCCCTATAGTTTGAGTAAACTTCTATCATCAGTGCATCTCTTAAAGTGGGAGAACCCTTTTGTAATTCATTCCCACTGGCTCTGCTGGTTCTTACCTGTTGGATTGCTCAGACTGTGTAGTCCCATATCTATCATGCAGGTTTCTTTTAAATGTTTGTGGAATTTTTACTACTACTGCTTTTAAGCTGTGTAGATGATTTATAATGGAAGCTGAGGGTCCTCATGACAATGCAGAATATTTATCAACAGGACTTTCCGTTGGAATTTACAAGTATTGATTGCATGGCTCCTAAATCCTGCTCTAGTTGCACACCAGTGGTATCTATCTATATATATACACACCCCTAGGGTTAGTGCTTGCACTGGTCAAGGTGGAAGCAGTATGTTCCAAACTAGTCCAAAACAGAGAATATGAGTGGAGGGAGCCTAGAAATGTGTACTTGCCTGTTCCAAAACATTTTGAGGAAATTAGATTTATTTTCTTTTTTTTTTTATTCTGACCTTTATACCTGCCTACTGACATACTCTTTTGTGGCTAAGATATACATCCTGCTGCTGGAAGGATCCTCACCTTGAGATTTAAGAGTACACTGATGTTCTTAAGCTCCTAATTTACTCTGTCATTTTTGTTTGCTTTTTGTACATATTTGTATTAGATTATTACAGAAGGAACAACATGAACACTGCAAATGGCTTTTGTCGTCTAATGAGCAGCAGCTAGTGGAGAGACGGCGTGTTGCTGTCTTTGTCAGCTAAGGAGTAGCAGATGGTGCAAATTCAGAGCATGGCAAATAATCCCTGCTAAGTGCCTGGTGTGACAGCAGTCAGAATTAAGAGACATACCAAATACTCTGAAGTCCAGATTTTCCTTCATTGCTTTCTGGAGAACCATTTCTTACCTGCCAGATTTGTGTGTTCAGCTATGAGCAAACGGTAGCACGCAGTGAATACAGGGGCTTGCTGTGTTAATCCAGGAGGTACGGTGTGTGGGCTAGAAAAAAAAGTCCTATGCAAGGATAGCTTGGGGTTGTGTTCTCGTGTTGGGAACTTCTGTCTCTCACACACATCTGTTTCCAGTTGCCACTGTTGCTTATTCAGTACAAACATAAAGTTGTAAAGCAGGTTTTTGAATCCATGCTAAGGTCAGTGTGATTGGAGTATATAGATGTCTGAGCAGCAGGGCATCACCCACACTTCTAAGAATGTGCTGCCAACACACTTCTGCACTAGCTAGCAAGAGCTGGCCTCTGTAGGAGGATATCTGGAACTGCAGCAGCAAATCACCACTAAATCCATCGTCATGAGGTCTTGCTCCAGTTGTCCTTCAGGCAAAGTCTTTATGAGTAAGTCTTCCCCTATGGGGGAGAATTTCTTCATTAAATAAAGTGCTGCATGAAGCTAGTCAATTTTAACTATCATTCCTCAGGCAGGTATTGAAACCACCTGCCTAGAAGCCTTCTGCTAAAAGTCAGCTTTCTTACTTTCCTGAGACACAGGTGCTTGCAGGGAACCCCTTGCAGTCAGAACTGAAGGGTTTATACTGTCTGCTGTCTTGGGTTTCACTGAGTGTGGTGAGCCAAGCCTTTCTGGAGTCCCATACCAGCAGGCTAATTCTCATAGCCCTGAATGCTGTGACTCCTTTTTGGGCAATCTCAAGAAACCGATTTGACCCAAGTAATCTCGTAAGAGCATTTCTGTATTAGGGAATTGAAACCCTTGGATCCCATACTGGGTTCTGGTGACAGATACCCTAGGAACTCCTAGATCTGGTAGGCTGCATGCTGTTGTGCAACCATAAAGGCCTAAGAAAACTTAAAGGGTTTGGTTTTATGTTGAATTTTTTAAACTGTTTTGGGGGACTTTTATTTATGTCAGGTGGGAGTGTTTTCTGCTCTGTGTCTTTATGGTTGTAACTATGCTTCTGGGTTTTTTTGCAAGTATTTTTAACTGTCTTTGGCAGGTAGAAGAATTATTTTTGAGACGGTACTGTAATTATTCATAGCTGAAATCTTGGCATATTAATAATCTTGATTTAATCTTCTCTTATGTGCCTCTTGACTGTATCCTTAGTTTTACCCTTTAGAGCCTGATCTATATATTTTTATATATATATATATATATATATACACACGCTCTAGTTTTTCATATTCCATTTTGTGTCTTTTTAATGTTGGATATACTTTCAGTTCCATGTAATGAAAATGCACATGGTGTTTTGTGTAAGTACTATGAGAGACTATAGTGTCTCAAGATCTGACACACACTCTGAATGACACAAGCTTAGCTGTGCCACATCTCCTACCTTCTCACTCTACCTCCTGATGACACCAAGATTTGTATCTGCATACTTGCTCTCATCGTTGACCCTGCATTGGTGGGGAATTAGACTGGATTAGCCATATATTGCAGTTGGAAAATACAGCCTGTAATAATGATTTTAAGTTTCCCCAAGGTTTCCTGTACCTTATTGTTCTATCAGCAGTTAAAAACTACCTACCAGACAAATATTTACTACTCCCTCTGGTGTTCGTTTGCAACAGGTTTTACTGCTCAACATGTTCAGGAATGGAGAGTCTGTGGGAAAGTGTTCATACCGAACAATTACACACAGTTGTGGGTGAGATATAAAGAGCCATAAGAATGCTAAATGAAACTCATACTCTGCAATTAACAGCCTGGGTTTCCAAGATTAGGTGAAGAATCCTTTGTTGTACTCTGAAACCTTTCAGTTGGGAAACAGACTCTGGCAGAAGAAAGGCAGGTTGGGTGGGTTTTCATCTTCAGACTGGTATTTCAGGTGCATTTTGACTGAATTCATTACTTCCAGTTTCTACAAAAGAGGTAGTTTTGAAGATCTGTTAAAAGCTTCACACTATCAGAGCGGTAGACTTCATTTAAAAAAGAAAAAAGCCCACTGAAACCTAAGTCATTGGTGAGGAAGTTGCTCTGTCTTTGGTGCAAGAGAATAAGTCTTATGAGGAGTAGTTGAGGGAGATGGGGTTATTTAACCTGAAGAAAAGAAGGCTGAGGGGAGAGCTTATTGCTCTTGACAATTCCCTGAAAGGAGGCTCTAGAGAGGTGGGTGTTAGTCTCTTCTCACAAGTCACAACAGATAGGACACGAGGAAATCTCACCAAGTTATGCCAGGGAAGGTTTAGGTTGAACACTAGGAAAACTTCCATACAGAAAGAGTATGTATGGACATACAGAAGACCTGTTCAAAGACTGGAACAGGCTGTCCTGGGAAATGTTTGAATCTACATCCCCAGAGGTATTTAAAAGCTGTCTAGATATGATGCGTAAAGATATGGTGTAGTACTAGCTCTGGTAGAGTTAGATAATGGTTGATGATCTTAAAGGTCTTTTCCAGCTACAGTGATTTTGTGAGGTCCTACATTGCCTGGTGCAGCTGGCAGGAAAGGAGGGAAGATCAAGTAGGGACTGCACTGTGTCATATATCTGGATACCTCAAATGAGGACTGTCAGCCTGCCTTGTTCTGCCCTCTTTCTGGAGTAGATTTCAGAAGGCAGCCTTTAGAGTTTTTGCTGTTCATTGCTTTAAAAACAAGGAATAAAAAGTTCATTGGAGTTTGCCCTTTATCAGCAGTGTGCTTTGAGCATGTTCTACAGGAAGATCACAGGCTGGAATGGTATTAAAGTACAGTATAAATCTCTGCTTTTCCTTTTGTAAGTCCCAAAATGCAAATGAAGGCAAAGAGAAAGTTTACTTATAAATGGTCATGTAATTGCTATCAGCCCCAATCATCCTGGTGCCAGTCTGAATTTACAGGTTTGTCCTCACCTTTCCTTAGTTTTGCTGTGAGAGCTGTCAAATTCATCCTTCTACACCCCTAAGAATTAGCAATGTGAGTTCTAGTAGCCACTTTACAACACAAGATAAAAGGTCTTGTAGAGAGAGTTCTGCAGTCTCTATAAGCAATTTAATGACTGCTTATTATGATACTCCATGCTGAAGATATTTTGCTTGGGTTTAAGCCACTCAGCAGAGTCAGTCTAATGAATGGCTTTCACGTACAGCAACAAAGGGCACAAAGTCTGGCTGCTGTCCTTTTAAATACCAGGCTTTAGGCTCGACAAGCAGAGCTTGGTGTGCTGAGGAATGAGATCCAGCATTTTGCTAATAAGCTGTGTCTGCCCAATTCAAAGGGGATTATATAAACCAGATGAGATCTCTTAGAAATAAAGCAGCAGTCCAAGACCCTGGGTAGGACTAATCCTACCCATCTGTAAATATTACTATCTTGGAATTGTTTGGTGTATCAATGGCCCTAAAAATGATTTTTTGAAGCATCAGTTAAAGCCTGGTATTAGCTAAGAATGCTTTAGAAGATGAGGGGCAGGGTTATGATTTTTAAGAGACACATTCAAATTCCTGAGTTTCAGATGCAGCACTGCATACCTGAAACAATTTTTAGACTGTCTTCATGTGTAAAGGTGAACCAATTTCATATGCTGCAGTCTGCTGCTGCAAGCCAGGTGCACTTTTAACTTTGAGAAGTTTCCAGGGCTGGTTTCTGATAAATTTGGATTCTCTCTTCCTAGCTAACAGCTTATAATAGTGGGAGCTAAAGAGCTGTGTAGTGTGTATGGTATTATAGCTCACCACATTTTTGAAAAGTTAAATAAGCAAGTAATGAATACTTGCAAGTCAGTGATTTATCAACCTGTCATTAAAATAAAATGACAAAAACCCCCAAAAAACCAAAAACCCGTACCAACCACCCAAAGAAACCCCACAACAAAAATAAAGGCAAATCAAAAATCACGTAGTCACGTTTGAGGATTTTATCTTGTGATTCTGAAACTACACAAAATATTAGAGCTAATCTGTAGCTAATCACATCCGTATCGGCTAACTCTGGGAAGTGTGGAGTGGCTGTGACATGGCTCATAGTAGTCACCAGAGGCTTTGGTGGCTGTGAACTTTGGTCATTATCCGTGTGCAGTTTTGGAGATGGTGACAAGCCTCTGCTGCAAATGGGTGTGTTCAAAGACAGCTGAATAGCTGATACAGATATCTGAGCTATCCATCTAATACTGATTTAATGTGCTCTGCGATCTCCTGTGAACATGAAGGAGGATGATACAGGCACTAGGAACAAGTTAAAGGTATCAAGATAAATACAAAAGCATTATGTTAAAATAACAAGTATAATTATAGCAACTTGAATACTTTAGAAAGCTCCTGCTAATTTCTATGAAATGGTAGAAGTATGGAATTTGTGAGGGTTTTTTCTGTTTGGTGTGGTGGTTTTTTTTTGTTTTGTTTTGCTTGGTTCGGGTTTGTTTTGTTTTGTTTTTTGAGAGAGAGAGAGAGAGAGAGAATGAACTGGAAATTTGACTCTCCCTATAAAGAGGACTAACAGTGCCTTTGTGGTGTACTACCTTGCACTACATCTCCATCTAGTGCATATTAAATGTCTGTGGAGCAAACAATTCTTTTTAAGAAAACCTGTAAGTAGGTATTTTTTTCCTCATTTTTTATTGTCTACTTCTGGTAGGGGGCTGCTTAATATATGGAGGAATAAAATGTAACAGCAGGGCCAGAACTAAGGAAGAGAGAAGTATTCTACCAGAGCTTGCACTCTGGGATGATGATGGCAATGAAAAGCTGCAGTCAAGGTAGATTTTGTATATTTGTATTGGTGGAATAAGCATTGTCATATTCTAGGATTCCAGGCTGCCAGGTGTTGTGCAAAAAGCCTCACAGAACTATACAATCCCAATCTTTAGTGGTCCTGTTCTTACACAAATTACTGAATTATAAATAAAAAGCTGTTTAAATTAACCCCTTTGTTTATTTGTAAATAAATAGAATATAGAGCAGAAAGCTGGGAATTCCTCTGTAAAAGCAGTTGGATGTATTGTAGTAGATGAACATATGCCCTTGGGAGACCTTTGAACTCAATTTACAACATGATCACTGAGTGCTTTTAAGTCTCCTTCTGGTCTTCCTCTTATTTCCTGCTTGACCTGGAATGTTTGTTGCAGGTATGTGACAAAGATCAGAATTCTTAGCAAAGCTGAATATGAAACAATGCATGAAATTAGCATTTGCATTAAATAAGGAGATGCTTTAACCTAGCTGCTGATCTTTTTGTCACTTCCTCAAGATCACTTTCAAGCTTGGAATATAAAACTGGACTTAACTCTTGTTTTTTACTCATGATTAAGCAGCCACGTACTTAGTAGTTATAATAAGATTTATAATGAAGTGACCATGGTGAATGTTTCATTCGAAGCTCAGTTACAGAAATTTACACATTAGTAAGGGCAAATGCAACAGCTACTTATATTTGATAGGTCTGTGTAGGCAGGGAGATCAAAAGGGTTTGTGGTGCTAATTACTTAACCCTCTTGATGGTCTCCTCTAGCTGGGGGTCAGTAAATAGCCCCATTGAAGAGCTTGGAATCAGAAGGTTTAAGGGTGGGATGGAGTCAGTGGCACAAGCAAAATATAAAGATCATATTAAAAAAGGAGACATAGTCATGGTTATAATACTGCTGAGAGCCACAATGAGGAGGAAGGATGTGGGAGCTCAGAGCTCCTGCACAGTCATGCAGCCATTCAGGTCTCTGATTGAGGTGAGTGTCTGAGCCTGGCACTTGAACTAGGTGAATTTGGAAATACTGCCTCTGTATGGTGTGAACAAATAAATGACCTGCTCAGGCAGGTGGTGGAGCTGAGAGAGGAGGTGGAAAGATTGAGACAATAAGAGACTGTGAGACTGAGATAGACTGGTGACACTTAGGCCAAGGCAACAGGAAAAGGCCTTATTGACTAGTGGATAACCCCCTCTCCTCCTGTCACAATCCAAAAAGAGCAGATGTGGTGGGGGGGGATTACACACACATAGCAAGTCCTCCCGAGACCAGGTCTCCAGACCCTAAGAAACTGAGAACACACATGGGAGCACAAGGGATAAGGACTGACAGACACACTTGGATTACAGCAATAAATCACACAGCAACTTAGCAAATGGTCTCAAGAAAAGCTACTCAAATAGCAAATCCAGTCTGGGAAGGGAAAAAGACACACTGGGGGCAGGTTCCCGCTCTCTTTTTTTCCCTTCCCGCTCTTTTCTTTTTTTCCCTTCCCGCTCTTTTCTTTTTTTCCCTTCCCGCTCTTTTCTTTTTTTCCCTTCCCGCTCTTTTCTTT
>JAOEGS010019326.1:56775-74192 GCA_025447755.1 Corythornis vintsioides
TTTTTTCCCTTCCCGCTCTTTTCTTTTTTTCCCTTCCCGCTCTTTTCTTTTTTTCCCTTCCCGCTCTTTTCTTTTTTACCCTTCCCGCTCTTTTCTTTTTTCCCCTTCCCGCTCTTTTCTTTTTTTCCCCTTCCCGCTCTTTTTTTTTTTTCCCCTTCCCGCTCTTTTTTTTTTTTTCCCCCTTCCCGCTCTTTTTTTTTTTTTTTCCCCCTTCCCAGACTGGATTTGCTATTTGAGTAGCTTTTCTTGAGACCGTGTTCTAAGTTGCTGTGTGATTTATTGCTGTAATCCAAGTGTGTCTGTCAGTCCTTATCCCTTGTGCTCCCGTGTGTGTTCTCAGTTTCTTAGGGTCTGGAGACCTGGTCTCGGGAGGACTTGCTAGTTCCTTTTAAAAACAACCCATCTCTGTAAACACAACCAACTTCTTTCCATTCCTTTAGATGTTGTAACACCGAGGCTAAATAAGATTAGATGATTCACATGCATCTGAGTTCGTTTTCACCTTTTTTTTTTTTTATCATTTCCTGATATCCCGGTAATTTTTTATGACCTTGAGCCCATTTCAGCCAAGTGTAGCAGAAATATATAGATTGCAAAGATAACTGTCCTTGAAAGCTCATCAAGACTGAAGCCACTGAAGGAGCCAAATATGTAGCTGCTGTTAAATAAATGTAAAGCCTTTCACATACAGATTGGCCTGAAAGCTTGAGACCTGTGCAGTAGGAAGACACAATTGATAAGCAAAGGAGAAGAAAAACATTTACGTAACAGCCATGTAATGGTAGTAGGGATTGTAGAGGAGTGCTGTGAATAATGCAGCACGTGACCTGAATCTGATGCAGGCAGTCATGATCCTGGTGCACTGTTACTTGTAAGAATTCCAAAGAAAACACTGCAGAATGTGAAGGTGTGTTTCTGCTCGGGAAGAAAAGATTGTGGTTTCCGTAGGAAGTTCATGAGCAACGACCAAACAACCTTTGCTTGAAAACCTTGGGAAAACCAAGTCAGAGGACAAGAAGGATGTCAAATTGAAAATAAAGCAGCAATTCCCCAGGGTAGTTTTCCAGAGTTTCTACCATGTGCTGTGGCTTGACTAGACCATTGATAGTTTTAATTTCTTTCCTGCATTTATGCACAGCACATGAGAAATGGGTTTTGTGTCTGGAAGTGGAACTTGGAAAACTGAGTTCTGATTGGGAGCAAGGCTTGTGTCCAGTAAATGTCTAGCTGTATGACTAGTGAATCACTGTGGCATTCAAAATGCTTTTCTGTCTTTTCAGGGTGTCTAATGTAAATACAAGTTAAATTTGGATTGGTGTGTATTTATATTATGCATGTTGCATACATGGAGAGCTTGTGTTTGGTTTTTGTTGTTTTTCCCTTCTCTCAGGTTTAAAAAAAAATCAGTGGACTGTGTAAAAGGGAAACAGATAATCTGAAAATATTTAGTTTCTTATTTGTTTTTGGTCTGTGCTCTTTTGATAAGCAGTTCTAAAACTGAATTTTCTTTTTCTGTGGCAGCTGTTGAAGGAGGAGATGATAGGAAAAGGTCTGAAGGGTGAAAATATTGAACTAAATGTTATATGACTAATACTTGCATTAAGTAATTTTCCTCAATGGTTCTTCACTCTTTTTCATGGGGTATCAGGGTGCTTTGTACATAAGAAAGAGTGCATTTTCCAGTAATTTGCCTTTGCTAATACAGACTGCTGGCTTCAGGGCTGGGCTGGGAATCTGTTGCTGAGGTGTTTATTTTGCTGCTTTTCTTTAAAGACTGGAGGTGTGGTACTGCCTTAGACCTTGTGGTTACTAAATTATTTAGCTGAGATCAGGCTGCCTCAGGGCTCTTCAACGCCGAAGTTGATCTTTGAAGCTGTGTGCAGAATTGCAGGACCTTGGATATCTTGGCTGAGGGTTTTGCATTACCGACAGTGTTAAGCACAGCAGCTACTCCAGGGTAATTTATCACCTGTTTTTCTACAAAGTAATGGTTTACTTTTTTTTCTCCTCAAGTGGATTTTGGATAGTCTTCAGAAAAAATGGTAGTTGAATATGGGAAATTCAGTGGTACAGACTATTTTACACTTCATAATTCTAACTGAAAACTAATAAAGAAAAAACTTCTAATAAAGAAAAACATGTAAGAGAGGAACTGCAAAAATTTGCTTTTGGACGACTCTAAATCAAGCAAGAGCTTCTGTAGCTGTGGTGTAAAACAGTTTATATGTGCTTTGCTGAGTGATGGAAGAAGGCTTTGCTACAGCTGCCCTTAAGGTTTAACCATGGAAGAGAGAGGATTCCTTACAAATTAGCTCTGAAGCTGTTTGTCCCTATTGGTTATACCTTCTTTTTTTTTTTTTTTCTTGTACTCCCATTGTCACTGACCTTTTCCTGTCCTCATAAAGATGCACAGGTTTGTGTATTGATGTGTACAGCTACTTAAAAAGACTGTCTGTTGCCTTGATCTCCAGTTCTGTCACATCTCAAAACCTGGGCTTTGTGAATGCACCTTCTGGTGTAGGAGTAGGAAACATTTACTCAAAAGGTCCATGAGTTATGGCACTGGCTTATTTTCTGGTGCTCCCCCATCAATGGTGGGTGGTGGTACTGGATGTTGGCATTTGTGTGCACACCTTTCTGCAGTTACAGCATGCTCTTCCTGCAGCAACTGACTCTGTAGAGTTCAGCATCCTGTGATGTGTTTCATCATGTCATACACTAGTTTGAAAAAGCAGAAGGGAGAAAAAAAAATCCAACCACATGTCTTGTTAAATTGTTTGGGTATTTTCACTTTGGGAGTTGCTCTGTTCTAGGCTGGTGATGCCACAGGACTTAACTGGTAATTGTGTTGAGCATTGTAGTGGGAGCATCTGCATCACCCTAGCTAAGGGCAGCATTTTCTTTTCTTGCTGTAAAGAGTTGCTGTGCAGTGAAATAAAAAATGTAAAGTACTTGAGATCATAATGAGGTTCTGTAATCATTTGTTAAAAGCATTTTGATGCTATTGTTAGTATTTAGTGTTATATGAGTAACTGTGCTGGTACTATTCAATAAACGTATTTTCTGTCCTGAAGAACTATGTAATGGATGATGGGGAGAAGTACAGCAAGAAATGTAATTCATATAACTCATAGATTCATAGATATCAGGGGTTGGAAGGGACCTAGAAGATCATCTAGTCCAATCCCCTGCCTGTTCCTTTTGCACTTATTTTTGTATAAATCGTGCTGAATAAAGGCAGTGTTAATTATAACATTGTCTTGTTTGAGTTTGACTTTTTTTCAACCTGAAAAATACTTTCATGAAGTTCTCTTGTGTCTCTTGTGTTTATTATTCTCACATAGATGCTAACTTGCTTAATTATCTATTAAATAATCTATATTTCTCCTTATCCAGATGTCTCTTTATATTCTTCTCTTTGTTCATGTTTGCCTCCAGATCCAAGATTCTCTGAACTTGCTGTCATGTTTGTTATATCCATCTGTCTTGGGCTCTTCACTGTTTACCTTATCCAAGCAAGCAAGGAAACCTTGGTGGTGTGAAAAGTACAGACTTTTGCTTCTATTTAGTGTTTGTCGACTCAGCATGGCATGTAGCTAAAGGTTGGAGAGTTGGAGGAGTGGGCTATGACTAGTCCAGACAGACTTTTTCTTCTGAAGGTTTTTGTCTGCTGCCTGATGACCTGATTAGATATCTGTTTCCTGGATTTTTGCCTGGGTCAGTGACATCTAGAACAGATTTCCATGGAAAGAGGACATAGTTACTGTTGTTTTCTTTGTGATGTATGACCCCTTTCTTTTTTTGCATGACCCTTAATTTTATTATTTTTTTTGGCCACTGCTTCTAAGTTGGTCAGATTCACACGAGTCTTTAAGGGGTGCTTAGGAGTAACTGCTTGTCAAATTTGCAATCTTCTATTCCCAAAGCATTATTTAAATTTGTTTTGAGAGGTCATTTGACTTGTAAGTCTGGCTGTTTCAATCAATCTGGAAATACTAGAAACTGGAAAACAAAATCCAAACTCAAGCAAGTGAAATTTCACAAAAAAAACCCTGCCTTAAAGTAATTAAAAACAGGCTATATAAAGTGTGGAAGGCATCCAACATCTGGGCCACACATTAGGCCCAGAGTGCCCTAACTTGTATGACTACAGAAATACCTCTGCCTTTTGTAATGTGCTTCCCTCATCTCTCTTCTCTTTTGTCTCTTCCTACAGCAAAAGCCAAATCCAAATGTGGTGCCACATTCTTTCCCTGTGCTAGTGGGATCCACTGCATCATTGGTCGCTTCCGCTGCAATGGCTTCGAGGACTGTCCCGATGGCAGCGATGAGGAGAACTGTAGTAAGTGTGAGCCTGCTGTTGAGGGACAGCACTGCTTTTTCTTTCTACTCATTAATACTACTTAGGAAACATTCGTTAGTCTTTAGTAGCTGAGTCAAATGGTCTTCTCATCATTTGTGACCCAGATGACTTGAGACTTTCACTTTGTTTTGGAGTCTTTTGTTGTTAAGGTCCAGCTTAGTCTGGTTTTGTGGATAATGCCTGTATGACACTTCAAGCCCCTTCATAACTTTGAAATGAGGTTTAAGCTGCACGTTTGCTTTGAACAGGTTTTCTGTAATCAAATGTAACTTGAGTTGGGCAGGTATGAGAGATACCTTAAAACTCTGTCATTTTTATTTGCCTGTTTCCGGTCACTGAAGCATGTGTTCACCAGCACATTTAGGTTTCTCAGTTTACATGTTTATACATGTTCTCAAACAACAACAACAGAAAAGCAAATTTAGGGTGAGTTAGTGAAACAGGTTCTTGAAAGGAGAGGGAGGTTCTTGAAGTCAGACATGCTGCCAGTGCACCAGCTTGAGCTGCTGTTCAGCAGCTTGTAAGGAAGCTGCAGCAGAGATATCTTCTGAAGTACTGCTTGACATGGGCAGAACCGCCTGTGTGTGGCTGCAGAGATCTATTTGTTTCTGTAACTCTAGAAAGGATATATCACAGTGGTAAGGAAAGGTTATGTTTGATCCAGCATCTTTGTTGCTATTATCAGGAGCTGGTAAAAGCACTGGTCTGTAGGCGGATGCTTGCAGCAAATACTTGCTCAGTTTGTTGGAGCACGCTGTGTTTTTTCTTTTAATGACATTTAAAGGTCAGGAGGAGGACAACAGACACTAGCTTTCAAAGATAACAAAAGGGGTGATGTGTCACTGCTTCTTGGGGAATTTGCCTTTCTTGTTTGTGTGCTTTCCCTTCACAGCATCTCTTAAAGTGCCATCTGTTGATAGCTTAGAGAGTCTGGTTTGGGCCCTGGGAGGGCTGTGGCAGGGAGGAATCACCTTTACAGAAGAAATTAAGCTAGAGAAGGAAGATTTGAAAGTCTAGGAAAATTACACTGGATTATGATTAAACAAGAGGACTAGAAAGAAGTTTTGACCAATGTGCTTTGAATGTCCTTGGGTGGTGAACTGACAAGTGGCAGGTTTCGGATGAAAATGCACCAGCTCATGGACTTGGTTATGAATGACATCATGTTGCTCCAATGGGACCGTACAGCTGGTAACATGGTACTGATCTGCCTGTTCCTCTAACGCCTTTTTGCCATGCACTTGGTGATTTCTAGCATATCCAAAGTGTTCAGTCACTGTTTTGCATATGTAGAGAAGCAACTCTATAGGCCCTAAAGTGACCTGGAAATGCCACATGCTATTCAAGTGTGCCACAGTTTAAGACCAAAGGGTATTTAGCATGTTCATGAAAAATGTGGTTTTGGGGAGTGGGAGGAATTGGGAGTGTTTTGATATACATTCTGCATGTTATATGCATGGCAGACTTGACTTTGTTTTTATTTTAAAGACTCTTTAAAGGCAGCTCTTACTTTAAAGGATGAAAAAAGGGAAGCCAGTTGGTATTTGGGAACTGTAATCTCCTTTGTTATTTTGGCAGAGAAGCACTTTGAAGCAGACAAGGCATCTAAACAGATTTTTTAAGGTTTTCAGTTGGAAAGTTGTGTTCTGTTTCAGTTGCCTCATTACCAAAAACTGGTGGGAGTTTGGAGAAGAGTGCCAAAAGTTATTAAGGGATAGAGAGATTGATTTATGAGGAGATATTAAAATCTCCTAACTATACATCTCTCAGCTAAGCGATGAGTATGTTGAAAGATAAGGAGATGTATATATGCTGTGTATGTGTGTATATATGCTGTGTATGAGGGATGCAGATACTATTCAAGGAGGGTTTATGTAGTTTTGAAGGAGGGGCTATAGCTAAGAATAGGGGGATGAAACTAGAAAAGAGAAAACAGATGAGTGTCCAGGAAACATCCTGGACAGCGAGATGCACTGAAGCTGTGATGTAATCTTCTAGAAGTGGTGAAAACTGTGCAGCTTGAAGCTTTAAATGAAACTAACTGTAGTATCTTAGAGCATGTTTACTGTGGGGTTTGTCATGGGTGAGAAGATTGCTCTACCTAAATGAATCTGCTTAAATACTGTTTTGGTTTTATTCTGTGTGCAACTCTGAGCCTTATGTGAATGCATTTTCTCAGTCCTACTGTAATGTGCATTTTAAAGAAGTTGAAATTCAAAGACTGAGAAGTTGGGAAATACCAACACTACCATTGTAATGATTCAAAGTAGTGAGGAGCATGGGGAAGGTGCAAAAAGACAGAAACAGAATAAAATAACTGTCAATTCTCAGTCAGGGTTGTTGGTTTACAACATGAAACTTGAGCTAAACTGAGATTGTGTATTGGAAAGCAACAGGCAGTGTTTATGGCAGGCAGTGCTACCCTCCATATGTCTTCAATGTGAGGAAATGCTGAGCACCGAACAGTGATCATGGTAGGGGCTCTCATGAAAGTGAACAGCAGGCTTATCACAACTGTGGGTAGACTAAATCTCTGCTAATTGTAATGAATCTTGCATAAATTAGAAAATTCAGCTCTTCTCTCGATACCCAAGGTTGGTTTGATTGCCAAGTTACTCCCACATATTCAGCTCATTGACCAACTGTTGAGTTGTGACCTGATTGCTTCACGGCTACTGCACTGCCTGGGTAAGAGAATTCTTAACGAAAGGTCTCGCTTTCTCTTCTTGCAGCAGCAAATCCCTTGCTTTGCTCCAGTGCCCGATTCCACTGTAAAAATGGCCTTTGCATTGACAAAAGCTTTGTGTGCGACAGTCAAAACAACTGTCAAGACAACAGTGACGAAGAAAGCTGCGAAAGCCCTCAAGGTAGGCACAGGGGTTTTATTCTACTCTGCAATATTTTACCAGCTTCATGTAACGCCGAACAGGCTTAGTAGAAAATATTATTCTGTTGCCTTGGTCTGTGTTGGCTAGAGCTGTGGTTTCCTAATTCTGCAGATAATGAGTGGAATGTTTGAAGTGTGCATGTGTGTGTATGGAGATTCCATTGTCAGTGCTCAGAAGACTGGCATCTCTTTCAGATTAGTGAAAATGCTTATTTGCAGGAAGCATTTAAAATCTGTGAACCAATGCTCACTGAGGTTACTGGGAATCCACTTGGAGACTTCTATGAGAGAGGGATTCAACCCAGAGAGATCAATAATGGAACTTCGGTTTGAAGTTGTTCAGCAATCTGTTTGTTTATCAGCTGAGTAAATCTGTGATGGCTTAAACCATTCTCATTGCTTATCTACTTTCTGAAAGGCATGTTTCATTGCAGGACAAGTTTGCAATGAAAAAATGTATGCCTTCCCTTCTTTGTTTCTGTATTTAGAGGAAAAGATGATGAGGACAGGGAAGAAAATACTTATTTGAAAATTGTTGTGTGTTGAATTGAGAATTTCAAAACATAATCTGCATTTTTTATTTTTACATACAAGTGCTTCTCAGGGGTTTTTTTTCTGTAACTTAATACCATAGCATTTTATAAAGCGTGAAGTCTATATGAATGACTTGGGGTTAACAAATGATGTGTATTGGGCATAGATTTTAATGTCTGAGTTACTGCTGAGAGATGAGAGTAGGCAAAAAAATGGGGGGGGGGGATATGGATGAATATGTGCAGGGGAGAAGCCATGTGCTTGGGTCTATGAGAAGCAGGACACAGTAAGAGAGAGAAAGCAGGGTATGAAGAATAAAAACAGGGAAATTGAAGGAGAATGACTAAGATCTGTCTATCTGTCTGGCTGCACTGAGCATTTAGTCCTTAGTGGACGAAAAGATTTTTCGTATTTATCACCAGCTTAACATGGTGATAAACACTCTTGATAGCTCACATGGGGAGAGGGAAAACACACAACAGCAATGTCAACAAAGAAGGGAATATAGCAATGGCATGAATGCACCAACAAGCTCCATTCTTCAGCTCTGTGTGTAAGAGCTGAAAGGGGCATCCTGGGTATTTGCCTGCTTGGTGGGCTGCATCTTAGCCTGGGAACATGGCATGGCTCTGGAGAGAGGGTCTGTCCTGTCCCTGCCCTCTGTTTGGAGTGGGGAAGGGACTAGCGAGGGGCTGGCACACGTGTGTGGTTTGCTGCAATGCTGCTGAGGCCTGAATTGTTTTTCACCACATGCCTAAGGCAGCCTAATGAGATTAATGCTGGTGGTAAAGTTTCTTATTGTGTTTCTTTTATTTTTTTGGCTTCTGACGCTTAAAGCAGCAGTGTTCTTTTTCCAAGGTTGGGATGACTGCTTCCTCTGCAGACTAATTTGCTGGATTGCCTCCAGGTTGTTTGTTGTCATGACAGTCTGCTTTTGGAAGTGACTATCAGGCTCAGAAGAAAAAAAAAAAAAAAGAGCTGTATTTCATGAAGCCATTACTTTTGTCTTTATCTTTGGTCCTACTGGAAAGGGTAGATTAGAAAGAGGGTTAAGTAAAGTGATTCTGTCTGGTTCTATGCATGAAGGAGCTCTGAACAAGGAAGCATGACCAAAGCAAGATTGGTTTGTGGGCTCTTTTATTTACTTGTTTAATTAAATAAGTTTTAAATTTTATTAAATAAAAGTCTAAAATACAGGGCTGGAAATGAGGAGTTCCCAAAGTGAAATACTGGCGTTGGGATTGTGTGTGATTGCCTTTGCCCTTTGGCAGCTCAGAGCCTTCTTGAATTGCTGTTTTGCCATCTGTAAGTGGACAATGCTTGTGTATCTGTCTTTCAAAGAGAAGATGAAACAGTATAGCGTGTTCAACTTTCCATCTGAATGTAAATGATGGTTCTCTCTGCAGTTTGCAGCTGTGGTGTGTCTGTCCTGGCTTTCCAACACACCCAGCTATGTTGTAGTAATTGAGAATTAGAGGCTACTGTGAACAGTCTTTCATTTCTGACAATTCTTCCTACAGCAGATCTAATTACTGTAACTACAATGAGTGTCATGTTAACATAGTACCCAAGAATCCTGGTCATTAACTAGAGCTCAAGTGCTCTGGGTACTTAGGGATAGAGCAAAATAAATCTATAGGGTACTATAAAATCAAGATATAGGGGTTTATTCCTACTATCTATGTTACCATGTCAAATGTAGTAGCTTTGAGTATTCCAGTGTAGTCTGACATAAAAGATTGCCCTTGTGTGATATTTTTTCTATCTAAAAATGTGTTGATTTAGAAATGGCTAAGCTTCTGAGCCACTGATGGTTGTCATTATCTGCACTTAACAGATGAGGAAGAAAGGGCATAGATGAATTAAATGAAATAATGAATGAATGGGCTAAATTAAATGCTTCCAGAGTGATGTCCTGGCTGGAAGGAGTAGAACTTCTTCCCTTGTTGTCTGCTTTAGGGGGATGTTGAGAGATTTAATCAATGTTGGCAAACTGTTTTGAGACACTATGACAACATGTGGAATGGAAGTGTGAATTATTAATTGGTACTTTGCTCTCCTCCTGCTCTTGGGTATGCTGACAAGCTTTTAAATTTAACACCTCTTCCTACTTCTCCATGAACTTCAAAGGCCTCCTTTATCCTGCTGTCACTAGTGGAAAGCTCCAGCAGCATATCAGTTTGGTTTGAGTCAGATACTCCTCCATGCATAAAGATTCTTTCAATCAAGAAGGGTCACTGCAGGCTAAGAAAACAGGAATGTGACCCCCCTACTGAAAAACATTGACCTGGCATTGACACAGAACGCTTCAAAGTGTGCTGTCTGATGAATAGTAGCTTTTCTAGCATGCTGCAATTTGAGATTAACTTGAAAGTGTGGGTTTATAAAGAGTAACTTGAGTCATAAGCAGGAACAGATTCATTTGAGATGAGGGATGCAGAGGCCCCAGTATTTAGTTGTGAAAATGGGAGGAGGGTGACATTTTTGAGAACAAGTTTCCACTCTCCTTTCTCCTTACCACCTGTAACTAAGTGGTGTTGCATATTTTACAAAGGTTTGTAATGTTGTGGGGAAAGTTGTTGGTTTGAAAACTTAAACTGTGACAATTTAGCAGCAAGTAGAACAATTTTGCTCTAATTCTCAAGAGTAATTACTTGTAGCTCTTGTAGCTGCCATGGTAAACTTCAGAGCTTTACTTTGGCTATCTCCAGTTTCCAGCATTGAAGTAGTATGGTCAGACATTTCCCTTGGTCTGGAATGTGGTATATTCATTGAAGTATGTGCCTGAGTTTTGGGCTTTGCCAGAGGATATAATTGCTTGGATTGTCCACGTGATTTGTGTATATGAATTGGGGTTATTCCAGTTTTAACACTTGCAGCAAGTCGAGATTTATGCTTCTATTCTGTACTTAATCTGGGACAGTTCCTCTCCCCCATACACTTCCCCTCGTATTCCTTTAAAATCTCTCCCTATGCCTCAAATTAGCTGGAGGTCCCAATCGTTCACAGCAGCCACTTTGGGCTTGCTCCTTGGGCTGGGGGGATTTCCTGCTGGGCTACAGGCACCCGCTCGATTGGAAGGGAATTCCTCCTCCTTGTTGTTTTTCAACAACCATGTAAATTTGTTGATCTCCAGGACTGCATTTAATTTATTCTCTTAATTGCATTTTATCTAATTTTGTCTTAACAGTGCTTCTTCCTTTAGTCTCTCCTCCATTTTCTACTTCTAGTCTAGAAAGCTTTAACATCAACGCAAGCATACTGGATATTGTAATTCAAACTCATTTTCCTTTCACGTTCCTTCTTTTCTTTCCTTTTAATTTTCCTAAATACCTTTATTAGCTTTAACTGCATTGCCTAGGAAGGAGTTTTTTAGTGCTGCCAGTCTATATTCATTCTGACTGGTGCTGTAGAGAGAGGTTCATGGCTTCAGTTATGTTCCTACAGTTTGAGCTCTGTAGTTGTTAGTAAACACCACCATTGTGGTTATGTTATAAACCAAATGTTTTGGAAGTGTCCTAAAGCTGATTCCTGCCCTGTGTTTCTGGAGTGTGTTTGGTAAGATCTGCTGTTGCACATGTGGATAACTCCTTCTTTTAATTTTTTTTTTTTCATATTGTGATTTACCCAAATATTCCTAAACAGATGTAGAAGCATCTACAGTTGTCAGTTATTTCCTCTGTAGCATGTGTAAATTGCTTGTATAAAAATTGGCAACATATTAACAAATTGAGAGTTTTACCCTCTATCAAACAAGTGGAAAACAGTTAAAGATATTAATTATTAAAGTAAATTTTAAATGTGATAATATAAACTCTGTAATAATTTCTGCTGATTTTAGGTGTAGGTGAGCCAAAGTTGGAAGGGGACTGGCTGCAATGGTAAACACTATGGCCCGTTGCTGGCATTTGCACAATTGAGTTGCAGTGTGCAGTGGGTTTTAGAACTGACAGATTAGTGGAACAGACATGCTCTAAATTTCAATGAATACCAGAAAACCTAATTTTTTAAACACAAATAGCTCCCATAACATCCTACTCTGTAGGAAGGTTATAACCAGCCCTTTGCACATGGCAAATTGAAATTCTGAAATCCCAAATGCTGTGGTATCACTTAGGCATCCCAGAGCTTTGTAGTCTGATCCTGTCTGCATGTTTCCTTTTATTGGGTCTCTCTCTGACTCATTATTGACTCAGTCTGTAAACTGAAGCTCAACTCACAATTATTGTGCATCAGCTTCACCCGTATTCAGCCTGCAGCAGGAATTTAATACTTGGAGCCAGACTAAATAGAAGCAGAAACTTAAGAAAGGATACAAATAACATGTTACTGAATGTTTTTATTAAATGAAGTCTTTGCCTGAGTGTATTTTGCTCTCTAATATCTCTGTTTTATAACACTTGCTAGATGGAAATGTTTTTGTCAGCTGTGAAATCCTTTTTTCCTCTGTTCCTCCATTCCTTAAGTCCAGGCTTCTTCCTCCTCTTTCCCTTTTTCTCTCTTCATAAGATGATTTATTTGAGAGGGTTCTTGTCAATAAAAAAAGTCAAATGATCTGCATGGAGAATAAAAAGTAAGGTGAACTACAGTAGGCAGATATTCTTATTACTTGGTACTGATATTTCAGATAACCCCTAAGTTCATCTGTGCACATATTTCAGTAGCATACAGACTCCATGGTCTTTGCTGCCTCCCGGGCCAGCCTGTCATTTGGGAAATTGATCACTGATCACTAGAACACATGATAATTATAGAACCGTAGAATCCTTTTGGTTGGAGCAGACCATGAAGATCATTGAGTCCAACCATGAACCTGACACTGTCAATCCCACCCCTAAATCATGTTCCTTAGCATGTCATATATATGTCTTTGAAATCCCTCCAAGGATGGTGACTTCACCACTTTCTTGGGCAGCTTGGGCCAAGGTAGACAACATCCACAGCTCTTCCCTCATCTACTAGACAGGCCATTTTATCACAGAAAGAGATCAGATTTGTCAGACAAGACCTGCCCTTTATAAATTCATGTTCACTGGGCCTCGTTATCTGGCTGTCCTGTAATGTCTCATAATAACACTCATGATGATCTGCTCCATCGGTTTACCTGGCACTGAGGTCAGACTGACAGGTCTGTAGTTCCCTGGGTCCTCCCTCTTACCCTTCTTGTATATTGGTGTGACGTTTGCCAATCTCCAGTCAACTGGTACCCCTCCAGTCAGCCAGGACCATTTGAAAACAATAGAAAGTGGCTTCTCTTCTCCAAACTAAACAATCTCAATTACCTCAGTCTCTCCTCGTAGATTCTCATAGATAGAAGGTTCTCCAGACCCTTCACCAGCTTGGATGCCCTTCTCTGAACTTGCTCCAGCAACTCAATGTCTTTCTGGTGGTGAAGGGCCTAAAACTGAACACAGTACTTGAGCTGCAGCCTTGCCAGTGCTGAGTGCAGGGACCTGGTCGCTTCCCTTCTCCTGCTGCCCACACTATTTCTGATACAGGCCAAGATGCCCTGGCCTTCTTGGCCACCTGGGCACAACTGCTGGTTCACTCAGATAGGTGTTGACCAGGTCCTTTTATGGCAGGCAGCCTTCCAGCCACTCTTCCCACAGCCTGTAGCATTGCCTGGGGTTGTTGGGACCAAAATGCAGGACCCAGCACTTGTCCTTGTTAAACCTCTGCCCATTGATCCAGCATGTAACACAGGCATTACTGTAGGTGCTCCTAGACTAGTTCAGAAGCTGATAACTTCTGAGTGGTACTGAGTGGGGAATTCTTACTTAACTGTGTACAGAGACTTTGTAACTAAACTACTGTGAAATAGGTGGGGGAGTTTCAGGAAGAGTCTGGGCAACTGGTACAAGTGGATGAGTTGTTACTTCTTGCAGCTCCCTCAGCTTGCAAAGATGCCAGGGTTTTATTGCAGAATGGGTGCATGCAGCTGGGGAAGAGTGGATACACATGCTGTTCCTGCAGGCACGTTGGCGCAGTATTTTGGCAGAATAATAATAGATAGCCTTCCAAAATATTAGTCCATTGCTGTTTGGAGAGCAGCTGTTCTGTTAGGAACAACAAAATGTTAATAGACAAGCAATAACTTAGGTCTTCAAATGGACAACAAACTTACTTAAAAGGGTGTTTGTACATCTGGGAGGTGTCCAGTCTCTTCACCTGATCTCCTTTTCAGCCCACTTTTGATGGCTTGAAGCTCAGAGTAATTATCAGCAGATTATTACTTGGATAGTATAAAAAAAATCAGTTTTACGACCTAGGTCAAATTTTAGACATGGTGTTGTATCACTGGGGGTTTGTCATGTTTGTCAACAACTTTAGCAGGGGAAAGAAGAAAAAGAGGATCTTACTACAACCACCTTGTCCTGAAAGTAATTCATGGAAGATAACAAGGATGGAGAACAGCTTGTTCTTAGATGTACTTCAGGATGCTGATGGTCCCTCCAGGCACAGCGTATTCCTATGATGGAAAAGTCTTGTTGGACTTTTGTCCATGATGATTTTATTTTGTGGGGGGGTTGCTGGTGCTGAAATTGTGCTTCTCAAGCTAGTTACAAAACTAGTATGCGTAGGTAGAAGCCTTGTACTTTTTCAACCAGTGACTGGTTAAGGAAACTGGGAATTGAGACTGTAAATGGCATGTTTTTTCTCTCACCTGTGCAAAAATAAAATGAGTTCTTAACAACTCTGGCCAGGTATTTTTACATTCGCTTTGTGGCATTTATGCCTAATTAACAGTTCTTGAAAATAGTGCTGACATTGAATATGCAGTTTCTTTGCCTGTGCTTCAAAAACAGGTGATAAAATGTTATGCTGGAGGAACACAAGTTTCAAATAAAGGACATTTTTTTTCCTCTATTGTTCTTTAGGCTAATTGCATTCTCTCTTGAGCTCTCATTAGTAAAAATCAGTTCCTTTCAAATACATATTTGACAAGCTTTTAACAGCATGTGTCTGAAATGTACTGTAGGTATCAGCATGTCACACTGTGTCCTGGCTGCTGAACTGCATTAACTTTTCATAAATGTCAGTGTCATTTAACTGGGCAGAAAGCTCCTGTTGTTGGATTGTAGGTGCCAGCCCCCAGTCTTTTTGCTGTCAGTGGAAGGAATCCCAATGAAAGGTATAGATGTTAGTTGTTGACTCTCTGTAAACCAAAATCAGTTCCAGGTAAGGTGACCATGTGTTTGGGTTTTTTTGGGGTTTGGTTGGTTGGTTTTGTTTTTTTTTTTTTTGACAGTTATTGCAGAAAAGGATTTAAACATTTGTATTTAAAATGGAACTTTTTTTTTAGTACAATTTTGGCATCAGGATGATTTGGTTTTTTGCTGGAAAATTATAACAGTCTTAACAACATGTCAGGGAGGACCCACAGTAAAGATTTCCTGGGTTAAGTACTAAAGAGAAACTCTCACTAGTACAGCAGGAGTTAGCTTCCTAACCTCATTCCTCAGACCAGCCTGCTCCAACCTATAATTCTACTTCCAAGCCCAGCTGGTAGCTGGTCTGTATAGCTCTGCTGTCAGCCCTGCAGTTGCAGTCAAAAGGCAAGACTTGTTCTTTAGCCTGATTATGAAAATTAGTCTTATCTAAATGATAATACTTCAGCTTAAATCTAGCATTGAGACCTGCCTGCATTAACCAAGGAAGCAAAAAGTTTGAGTTTAATTTATGCTTCCGTGCCTTTGCAAATCTTGATCTGTGGTCCCATCTGCAACTACTAGTTATAAATTATTCCCCCAGGGTACGCTGCTGAGAAAGCTCACTACATATAGTAGTTTGCATGGGGACTTGGGCAGAGAGCGCAAGCATTTTCCTTTTTTGTTCTTCAGGAGTTGGGCTGATGGTTTTTGTGCAGCAGTGGAATTAGATAGAAGACCAGTTCTCCTGCTCAGACCTATGTGAGTGGAAGAAGTGGATCCCAGCAGCCTGTGTCAGATTTTGGGGTAGGTTTTTTTAATTGGTGTTGTGTCCCGTCCCCCCCACCCCCAGCCACCAGCAGTGAAATTGCAAGATGTTGCTCTTAAAATTCAGGCTGCAATTCTATCCCAGGATGAAACTGGTTTTGCACATGGTTAAAATCTGTATATTTTCACCATTTCAGTTATATCTGGGAATAATTTGTGACGTGCACTCTGTCAAAGCTCATGTGTGTTCTTACTCAGATGTAAAGCCACAATCAAAGACAACATGACCAGGTGTAAAAGTGTCTCTATTCAGATGTCATAGCAATTTAACACATAATCAATTATGTAATTGACCTAAAGGAGCATGTTTTCAGGGTCTGTTGGAAGGGTTTACTGACATCATCTCAATAAGAAAAAATACCATTGCTCCAGGTCATCCAGAGGTCTCTAGCTAGAGACTGGGCCAGTGCAGTGCACTTGACTCATAGCAGCTAGAAATGCAGAATTGCCCTCAGAAGTGTAGATGACCCCATGTGTGTGGGACTGCAATAGGTCTGGGCAGTTTATGTCTGTTATTTTGATAAATCCTTGCTTAGAGTAATTCTGCTTTTTCTCTTAAGTAGCTGGCATAGCTACAGCTTTACTCTCTCTTACAGAAAAGAAGATTTTATATAATCTTATAGGAGAAATAAGGGTATAGATAACTGAATTAGGGAGAGGATACCTCACAATTAAGATTATATTATCATTCAGGTATGTCTACCAGATCTCACTATGTCTTCATGCCCACAGCTTCCAAATGCTAGTCGCATCCAGGTCTGTCGGAGTGTTAACTTTCTGCAGTTGAAGCAAATGACATTTGCTTCTTTATTGCAGGTCACACTAAGTTGCTGTACCAGTGTGCTGTTTCCTGTGAGCATAAATTCCTTCAGGGTGATTTTTTAAAAACCCAACCAAGTTGCCAAGCCAGGGTTCCAAAAGAAAGGTATTTCATCCTGCCTGATCTGAAACTAGCAATGAAACTTGATAAGCAAGTGGATTACCATAGAAAAAGAAAGTTTCTTGCCAGACTTTAGATTAAGCTGAGATTCAACCTCAGCCAAGCATTTTAGTACCTCTAAGTCTGTGGAGGATGAGGCTGTCAAACTGTAGCTTTTCCTTCTTTGCTGCTCTTGCAGCAAACTTGTGTCCCAGAGCCTGATCAAGCTTACTTGGAAAGTTGGGCACCGCAGTGGATTTTTTTTCTGCCTGCTAAAAATTGTGAAGTGGTGAGAGACATCAGTCTTTAGTCTGTATGCTGTTCCTTGAGCTTATCAACCTAACTCAGGCTCCCAGCTCACATTTCCAGATATTCTGGGCTAATTTGCTATACAGGATTGTGTTAAAAATCCATATTTATGAGGAATGTTAAAAACATAAAGCAATTATAGGGTTTTCAATTACATAAACATCAACATGCAATGGAAATTAGAAGCTTAATAAATAATTTTCTGTTTATTTGTAATATAGAGTCTATGCAAACAGTAAAACCTGGAGAACGGGGAGGTGGGGGGGGGGGAAGTGCAGATGGTACAGTGCCATAAGGTGCTTTTATTAGCTCTAATTATATCTGGTTCAGATGTCATAGAATCATAGAATGGTAGGGGTTGGAAGGGACCTAGAAGATCATCTAGTCCAACCCCCCTGCCAGAGCAGGGTCACCTAGACCAAGTCACCC
>JAOEGS010019326.1:74292-84408 GCA_025447755.1 Corythornis vintsioides
AGCAGGGTCACCTAGACCAAGTCACCCAGGAACAGATCCAGGTGGGTTTGGAATGTCTCCAGAGAAGGAGACTCCACTCTCTCCCTGGGCAGCCTGTTCCAGGCTCTGGCACCCTCACTGTGAAAAAGTTTTTTCTTGTGTTAGCCTAAATCTCTTGTTCTCCAGCTGTCTCCCATTGCCTCTTGTCCTGTCACTGGATGACATTGAGAAGAGTCTGGCTCCATCCTTCCTACACTGCTCTTAACCTATTGTCAGACACTGCTGAGGTCCCCCCTCAATCTTCTCCAGGCTAAAGAGCCCCAGCTCTCTCAGCCTCTCCTCAGCAAGGAGATGCTCCACTCCCTTCAGCATTTTGGTGCTCCAGTATCTTCCTGTCCTTGAACTGGGGTGCCCAAGAAGCCACAGAATAACCTCAAGGTAGACATTGGCTGTTAACAGAGGTAGAAAACTGATGAGGGGAAAGCATTGAGTGCACAAGTCCTGTTCATACCTATGACCTTTTATCTATGTATAGTTTCCACAAACATGGTTGAAGTTTGGGAGCACATAGGCACCTGTAATGTGTCCTGAACTCAGAGGTGGCAGCAGCCAGAGCCACCATCTACTTCCTACTCTCAGCATGGTAAATGACCTTGGGCATTTTGGGTTAACATTGTCATATGCCTGGTCTCTGCTTTACAGAGGAAGAATAACAAACTTCTGACTCTTGAATGCTTTATGAAATACTCTGAAGTCATTTGAAGTAAATAAAGATCATGCATCATTTTGGAATATTATATGTCACCTGAAGTACACCAAGTCATTGCTGTGGAGTCTGGGCATTGGTGCTAAAAGGCTTCAGAGCAGAAGCTTTCAAGGCTTTGTTTATTCTAATAGCATTATTGCACCACAGTAAATTCAGTGATTAGCAACTAATTCATAAGTGGAAGTAATTTTGAGGATCTGGTGTTTTTAAGAGATTAGGAAATGTGTATTGAAACCTGTGGGAATACAAAACTAGCTTGTTCTATTTGTTCAACTGTTTATTCTTAGACTGTAATTTCCCTTTGCCTCTTACAGACTGAACAGCTGTTAATTCCAACCTTGTTTAAGTGGTAGCTGCCCAGGAAAATGCTTTTAGACTTTTTGAGATGGGGTTTTCCATGGTAAACAGTGCCTATGATTTATTCTCTACGGGAGAAAACTTAGCACCATCCTTCTACAGAGCAAGTTCTAGAGCTGAGAGTTCTTCAAAAAATGTTTTTCTGAATTAAAATTTGAACTTTTGTTTCTGTTAACTTTGAAGTCCCTGGTGACTGGAGCCTTGCTGACTGCTTTGCAAGGAGATGGTTTGGATGTAGCTTGAGAGAAAGGGATCATTATGTGCTTTGCAAGGTATTTGCAATGATTCTTGTAAGAACCCATAGCTGTAGGAATATGGTATGGGAGAATGTCCTTACAGTAAGTGACTAACTTGCTGTCAGATTGAATTTTCTTTTTTTCACACTCTAGAAGCAGAAAGCAATAAGCATATGACTTCAGGAAAGCAATACTGTGGAGGAAGTTAGAGCTTTGTTTAATAACTCTGGCCAACTGGGGCAAGGCAGATGAGAATGCTGTGTGTTCTGTTCAAATGCGAATTAATTCCAGGCTGAATTTTGTTTCTTTGTTTGTTTTTACTTGCTATGAAAGCCAAATTTGTCTGACTAGATTGGAACAGGTATGTTGGTGACTGATTAGCTAGAGAGGTCCTCAGCCAGTGAGGTGGCTACAGCAGGTATGAGAGGACTGAAGCAGCTGTTGGGATAAAAACTGAGATATAGTGGCAATGAGCAGAGTTTGGCTTGCAAATAGGGGGTAGATATCATAGTTAACCCATGATCCTCCTACTTTTTTTTAAATTTTGTTTTATTTTATTAAAGAATCACTTGTCTATAGTCACTTGCTATTCTATGGTAGCCAGCTCATCTAATGAAGACTGAGATGATGTTAACCTTTTGTGATCAATTTTATGATGAAACGGCTGCCAAGGTTTACATTTCTGAGCCCAAATTCTTGCTCTTTACATTGAGCTTGCAACACAAGTGTTGCTGAATCACTGAGAGATTGCAGAAGCCACTGCTGGTCTTTTCCTTTGTTTTCCAGTCTGCCTTTTCCACTGCCTTTTCCAGCATCTCTTGATACTAATCCCAGAGTTGATGGTTAGTTGGCAGCCATAGGAGATCAGATTCTAGTCATGACTGATAATTGCAAGAAAATATCCAGAGAGTACCTTCCTGGCCAAGATGTGTGTAATTCAAGGCTCTGTACGTGAAGGAGAGTTGGCTGGAGGTGCCTGAGGAAATGCACAGTAGTGGTATCTTGAGCCTACATATTGAAGAGAGATTGCAGCATGATGCCTTTGCAAGCTATATGGCCCATCTGAGGTGGAAATCAAGCAACATGGAAAAGCACTGTGAAATGAGTTAACTTTTGAATAATTATTTTCCCAGGAAGGTACAGGAATGTTTTTGGTCTGTGCACTTCTTATCTGTACATCATTAGTAAGGTCAGTCTTTCCAGAAAGCTTAGTGTACATACAGAGTAGAGAAAATATATGGAACCTGTTCTAGTGCTTTTTCATTCATTGCTTCACCCTCACCATAATCTCTCCGTTGTCTTGTTGGAAATACCTTCAAGCAGTTAAAGTTTTTGAGTTTTTGCTTGTAAAGAAACTAAGTAAAATATGTGCTTCCCCAAATAGGGGTTTTGATTTTGTTTTGCTTTGTTTGTTTCATATTCTCTTCTTTCCTGTAAGCCACAGGGGGTTTTCCTCACTGTCCCCATTCTTTGCTTTCTGTTTTCTTTCTCTCTTCATTTTTTTTATATTATGGTCTTACTTCCTGTTGTTTTTTTCAGCCTTTTTGTAGTTATAAGAGGAGCTATACATTAAGCCATATTCAGACTTCAGTCCACCACCTACAGTTAAAATGCTACCAAGTTTTGTTTCCTTGTTGAGATAAATCTTTCCTACTCAATTATCATTCTCAAGTTTTAGTGTCACCCTGGAGGAGCAGAAAGTGGTCTAGGCTTAAAACACATGAAGAAATACAAACCTGCATGCGAAGAAATTGTGCATCTCTCTGAGAAGTCTGGGTGTACATTCCTTTCTGTTCCATCCAGCTCTCTGAGATGGATCACACATCTCTTCTCTGATACGAGTGCCAGGCAGTTCCCTCTGAGAACATTGCCAATTGGTGGTATTTATAGCAAAGGTGTGTTTCTGGGTTGTAATTTCAGCAGAGGTTTGATATTATTACATGTTTAATGGTGTCCGCAAGTCACAATCAGGTGAGAAAAGGAGTAAATTTCTGTTCCAGTTGTGCTAAAGCTGTTAGATCAGGAATTACCTTTCTGCCTATTTTACCACATGATTTCTCATGCTTATATTTTATGGCCTTGATTTATAATCTCTGTCAGGAGTTTCTCTGAGGCTGCTAGCAGTTCCCTGCCTGGAGTTTGCTAGGTGGGAGCAGCGTCCTGACGCTTTTGACATGAGATGTGTGCTGACTGCAGTGCATTTCTGGTGGACACCAGAACCAAGCCACTGCTGTGGTGGCTGGGGGGGTGGGGGTATGTCTTGAAAGAAGTTACTGCATTAAACAGCTGCTGGAGGAGGAAGTTTCCACAGGAACTGGGTTAATAGTCCACTTCTGGAGTGTAAGCTGGGAGCGACCGTTTGGCAAGCCCCTTGCCACACACAGCATGAGGTAGCAAAGGCAGCATTGCAGCTGTTGGTGTGCAGAGTAGGAATTGTCCCAGTTAAAGCTACCCACTCATATATTAAAGGGAGGAGGGAGAGGAAACCTTTGCAGCTGGGTTGAGTGTGGGCTGCTGCCAGCAGTTGTATGGAAGCATTCCTTGCTGCTGTGAGTGAATGGTGCCTCTGGGTGCTTTTCAACCACCCATCTTTGTTGTTTGCAGCAGGGTGGAGTTATCTGCTGTGCACTTCTCTAAGCTTTCCAGCTGTGGGAGCTAACTGAGGAGAGAGGGGAAGAGAAAAAAATTCAGAGTTTTTAAATTCTTGCCTCCACAAAGGCTACAGGACTGCCTCTCCAACACATTTATATTCTATGGCAGCAGGTGCTTCTGGAATTGCAGTTGCAACATCTGTCTCTTCTGCTTATTAGAAGGGGCTTTAGCTTTTTCCATTTTGTTTTCTTTCTTATGCTTTTCCCTTTTCCTTTTACTATGTAGTGAGAGCTCCATGGAGATGAAGAGGGTGCTGTGCACCTCTGCCCTTACCACATTGAGAGAGGAATGTCTCTCTCTTGTGTATGCAATGTCTCGGTTCCAACAAGAAAGCCAAAAACTATGATGGTGGGGTGTGTTTTTCCCCTCAAAGTGTCTGTTTATGTGCACAAGTAAGGCCAACTTTTAGTAGGTTCTTTGCTCAGGCAAATTTGAAAAGGTCGTTCTTTTTATGTAAAATATTTTTTTATTATTATTTTTAAAGAAGTCAGTAATGAAGCACCAAAGAAAACTTAATGCAAGCAAAACTTTTCCCTGCTTGCAAGGACAGTGACTTAAGCAGGTATCATACAGACCTTTTCACTTCCACCTTGTGAGAGGCTTCAAAGAGGATCTCCATGACTTGACAATTCCATTTGCCCTGTGCAGCACCACTCTGTTGTGCTTTGTTCAATGTAAGTCTTAAGGCCTTAGGTCATGAGGGTTGCATTGCCATTCCTGAGTAATTATTTACTACCTGGGATTCTCACAAGTTTTCCTATTCTAACTTCACCTCTGCTCTGAAGCCAAGTAAAACTCATCAGGTATTACATTCCCTACCTGGTTTCTGCAAGCCTGTAGTGCAGGTCGCTTATTGTGGACCCAGAATAACTGTAACCTTTACCTTTCATTTCTGTTTTGAATGCAGTTCTTAGTTTTCCTAAATAGGGGAGTGGATTTCTCAGCTTTTCTGGGTGAAGACTGCCCTACGCTGTGTTGCTTCTGCTCTTTCTGTACAGTGAGCATGCACCCTGCATTTAGTAAATGCTCCATTCCATTTGCATTTTTAATGAAGGTCTTGTAGACCAGTTGCTGCTGAATCTTACTAAGTAATTCTTTGCAAGAAGATTCTGCTTGTCCTGAGGTAGGATCATGTAGTGCTGAGCTTGTTTTATGACTTGTTACCTTTCCAGTGGTTTCATCAAGCTGAATTCAGGTGTATTCTGTCATTGTGAATGTATTAAACCACTGAGCTGTGGCTTTATCTTTAAACGTCCACCTTTCTGTTGTCATTCTGTGTGTGGTTCAACCTGCCCTGACCTCTCTGTCCTCTGAATTTTATCTTTTGCAGGTTGTGGGGTTTTTTCCTCGCTAAGTCTCATGTGTTTGCATAAGTGCTTCATTTCAGAGGAGTACAAGAGGGAAGCAAATGTTATTACTTCATTTTTCATTATTTACTATACTGTTTGGACTTTTTTGATCTCTGAAACTAAAAACAATGATCAATTAAGGGTTCTCTGACATTTTTCTTGGCACAGATTTCTTAATGGATGGAAGTGACTGAGGTTGTTTCTTACAGTCAGCAACTGATAGATCTTATGAATCCTTCCTCAATCCAGTTGAATTTATTACCTGTTTATGTTTTTGCTGGATCTTCTAAACCCTTCTTCCTCCCTACATCATTTACACTTAGTGTTCCAAGCTGAAAGTGTATCTTGTGCGCCTGTGTGGAAAAGCCTGGGGGCTTCCCTCTTCCTGGTTTTCATGTCCCTTGAGCAGGATGCAGTTACAGTGCCAGCATGGAGAAGCCCTGAGGAGAAGAGTGGGGAGCAGGGTTCAGGTCCTCTCTGGGGGGGGGAACTGTGCCTAGTGTCCAGCTGCTGTGGGTGAGGCTGCAGCCTCAGTAAGTGCCTGACAGCATCTGGTTTCTTTGGCACATTCAAGCTCCATGAAAATTATTCCAGGAAGCAGAAACATATTTTACTTACCAAGTATTGCATGAAATGTCCAGAAAGCAAATCTCTTTACCTTCCTGGGCAAAGTAGAAAGAGAAGAGAAGAGAAAGTAACAGTTACTGATTTTTTAATTGCTTTTGAATCAGCACCTCTCAAAGCTTACCAGGTACTTAAATCTGTCTCCTTACTGACTTGTTTGTTTCCATTTCAAACCTGGATATAATTATAAACATGAGTCTATAGAAAAAAGGTGATATAATTTGAGGGAAGTTGTTCTTCAGAGGATTATGTGTACTGCTTTCTCTGACAGTTCATTTTGCAGAGCAGTTTATGTGCAGCTTGAAAGTATTTATTCTGCTTAAAAAACAATGTTAAGTATCTTAATTAGCTTGGAAAGTGTTCTGGGCCTTTTAGTGTTTTAATGTATTTTAAAGATATTTTCCACGGTGAGACTTGAAAGTGACATTTCTACAATTCCTTTGAATGTGCAAATGGCTGTCATATTCTCCAGAGCTGTCAGCTTCCTACTGACATTTTTTTTTCACTTTCAGGACATCACATTGGATGAAATGAGTTTATTGCAGATAGGCCCACAAGCCAGATTGAAAAGTGTTCAAGAGTTAGTGCCACATCATAGAATTGTTTCAATTGAAAAAGACCTTTAAGACCATTGAGTCCAACCATTAACCTAACACTTGCAATCCCTCTACTGAACCATATCCCTCAGCACCACATCTTACACGGCTTTGAAATTCCTTCAGGGACTCCATCTAAACCTCCCCTGATACAGCTTGAGGTAATTTCCTATTGTCCTGTCACTTGTTACCTGTGAAAAAGGACTAACTTCCCCCTGGCTTCAGCCTCTGTTCAGGGAGTTGTTAAGAACAAGGTGGTCTCCTTTCAGCTTCCATTCCTTCAGGCTGAACAACCTCAGATCCCTCAGCTGCTCCTCACAAGACTTGTGCTCTAGACCCTTTGACTTCTTTGGACACCCTCCAGCTCCTCTGTGTCCTTCTTGGAGTGAGGGACCAAAAACTGAACTCAGTATTATAGGGAGAAAGAAGTCTTGAGGAAAGACATATGGTTTCTGGTGTGGAACATGTTAACGTGCTGCTTATGTCCCCATTGTACATGGGCCAAAGAAAAAACAAGGCTGGGGTGGGCACAAGCCCCCTCCAGAGCTCAGCTGGGGGTACTGTACCTGCCCCCTTCAGCCTTTTGCTGGAAAAATCTTTTGGAACATCAGACAGAAACTTCTACATTGTGTGTAGGCATAAGAAGCTGTCAGAGGAAGTTCAGTGAGGTGGAAAGGGGAATCTTTGGCCAAAATAGTGAAGTACACAAGAGGCCCTCTTTTTCTTTCTTCCACCCCCGTACCTCTAAAAAACTTCCAGTTGTTGCTGCTGCTAGTTAAAAGGTGTTTTCATTTGGTGTTTCATAGCCCCACTTCACATTCGTTCCTTGGTAGTGCTGCACCTGTCCTGTCTCACCACAGCTGGTGAAAAGCCTTTCTTTGGCGCTTTAAGCAGAGTGCCTTGAAGTCCAGGTGGTTGTTGGGTGACCTCAGTTTGCTGAGTTGGGGGTGCTCTGCTGTGTGAGAGAGTGTTGGCACAGAATTGAGAGGTTTTAGTAATTCTGAAGGCAGTGGATTCTCTCATCAGTTGGGGAAAAATGCTTTGTGTCTTCATACCAGCTTATGTGGTAGTTCCCCTTTAATCTGAAAAGGATGCTGACTGTTGAGCAGTGTGTCTCTGACATGAGAAGCTCTGGGCTTTTCTGCTGGAGTCGTTTGAGCTTGATAATTGAGTGTGACCCCCTCCCCCAGGATCTTCTTCCACTTCTGGTGATAAATGGCCAGTGGATAAAACCACTCTTTAGCTGATGTGGTTTTGGTTCTCTTAGTGGATAAGTGGTAGTGAGAACAGTGGGAAAGTAGATGTAAGTTGGAGAGGTGTCTCTTTACCACCATGCAGTTTAAGGGAGGGGAGGGAGGGGGCTGTTCTGTGGAAATCTCACAGTAAATTGTGAGTGAACAGTGTCTGTGAGCTCCAAGGGAATGCATTTTCAGAAGAGGGTGTCAACCTGACTTTTCCTTCTTGATTGCATGCTGCATCTTGGCCATATGTTCTGTCATCCCTAGAGAAAGCTGCTGCTTTTTCTTGTTCCACATGCTGAGCTGATTCTGAAAATTCATTCCTCAGGAGGATGTAACTCCTGTCTGCTGTCATTTAAAATCATTAGCTATTATGAATTGCAAAGCCACCTCTGTTCTGCCCAGGCTTGCTTCAGACAAAGCACAGCTTTGATTCATGGAGAGCTGTCACCACACCAGGAGCCCTTAGTGTTAACATAGCACTCATTACTACAGGACAGAGAAAACTGCTGCAGCCTTGCCATCAGTTGATACAACCTATCACTGCATCTTTTGCCTGGTTGCATATAAGTACACATTTAAAAAATACTTTCTGTAGGCTTCCAGATCTCTGTGCCAGTCTGTGTTCAGTTAGGTGCATCCTACCTTCAGCTTTTCCTTGCAAACCAACCAGAACCAAATTTAATTACAACAGCTTTCTCAGAGAAGTCCAGAAGGCAAAGTAGACATCCTGGTAGCTCATGCAGAGAAACTGCTTGGCTGTCCATGAACACTTACTGATGTAGTGGTGGTTTGAAACTGGAGTCCTGTGAAAACTGCCAAGTAAATGGCAAATTGGGTGTTGAAAGTTGAAATACAGGACTGTATTTCAGTTATGACTGTGTGTTTTCAGCTGAGATGAGGCCTTCATTATTGCAGAATCTTCTAGCATGCATTCCAGTATGTAGCATTCTAGTACAGCAGAGTTCCTGATGAAAGTGGGCACTTAACTTGCTGAATTCCTCTTTCTAATGCTTGCAGTAGATTTTTCTTCCTTTTCTTCCTCTCTTCACACTGTCACAGGCATTTCAGGAAACTCGTTTGCCCTGTGTTTGACTCATGAGACCCAATGAGCTAATAGCTTCAGAATAAATTGCTGTAGCAATTGCATTCATAAATGTCATTAAAAGCTTCCTTAAAATGGTGTTGGAGTACTTGAGACAAAGCTTTCAAAACATTAGAACAGCTTAAAAATAATTACTTGGCTACAGCAATAAAATTCTCTAGATACATTTCATTTTTCATATTTCTTTACTTTTTTTTTTTTTGAAAATGGACAAAAGCCTGTATCAAAAAGCAATTAAATCTGCAACCCAAGCAAGACACAAACATTTCAAAATTTAATGCTAATGCAATTTTTTTTGGTTTGCAGATGATTGTTGCTCACTCGCGCACAAATATGCACATCACTAGCAATGACAAAGAGCTGACTGTTAATTTTGAAATCCTTGGCTTCCAGGAGTTTATTTCACAATCTCATTATGTAAATGTGGGGTTTTTTTTCTTGACCTTGAATAGTTGCCAGGAGAATGTCTGTCTAAAGCACTGCATAAAATGCATCCTGCAAAAGCTAGGCAGAATTATCTGTTCTGTTGAAAGAGAGTCATGTTGCTTTGATTTATAATTAATCTTTAAGACTCTAAAGCATCTTGACAGTATAAACCAAATAAATCTGACTGCCTAAGAGTGATGTTTGAGATGAAGTGTCCCACATTGCATGGAATGCATTGCACTGAGGTTTGTTGGATTACTTCTGTAGAATTGCTGGTCTTCTTAAAAGAAAAGGTGTGTCATGGAAGGCTGTCCTGCTGTTGAAAATGTTTAGAAGGGAATATGCTCGAAGAACAAACACTTCTGGATCTGGTAAAACTAAAAAAATACTTTTTTTCTAGCACAACACAGGATGTGTTTGTTGGAGGGAGTGATGTGAACACTTGGTGGTGAATGGAGCTCGACCAGTTGGCGGCCGGTCACTAGTGGTGTTCCCCAGAACATCCCCTGATGTTTGTTGTTGATTATATGTCTGATCGAACATGAGGGGAAGGAGAAGATCCTTGTGGCATCCCACTACCTGAAACTCTCCTTGATATATGGCAGCTCTGGGAGTTCCCATGTCAGGTAGTTCACCTACCAAAAAAGTAGAAATCTTGTTAGTCTAATTTGTGCACAGGCAGGAGCTGGTAGGATCCTTCTCTGCACAGAGAAAGCAGCCTTCTCGCTGCCTGCGCTGCTGGCGCGCGCGGAACAACGCGCGCTGAACAAGGGGCAGCCCATCTGACA
>JAOEGS010019327.1:0-32639 GCA_025447755.1 Corythornis vintsioides
CCTCAGGCTACGGAGTCAGAACACCTGACTGGGGCGCCAGCACCCCCCCCCCCCCCACAAGCTCAGGTGCCCTTTGCATGGTCATGACTTGAGATGGTCCAGAAGCAGAGCTGGCTGTTACATCACAGCTCCCACAGGTCTATCCCAGCAGGGAAGTGCTGCCATGCATGGGGTACATGCCTGCAAACCCCACCACAGCCTTCTCCAGAGTAAGCATGTGCTGAGAGAGGACAATATTTCTACCCTTTTATCCACTGCTTTTGTCAATCATTGATGACCCTATTGTAATCCTCACCTCCCAAACCAGCCTCACCTCACACACCCACACTACTTTATGCTCTCCTGGGGACAGCAGGAGGTGCTCCTCAGCTTCCCTTCACTTAATCAACAACATGAAACTGTCAGAGGATCCACACCCTTCAAGTCTAGGTTCACAGCTCAGGGGCATTTCACAGCAGCACCCACATCTTGAACATAACCTCCAGGACCAGCTTTCCTCGTTTACCACAACAAAGGGAAACAAGTTTCCCCAGCCCCAGACTGTGCCAGGTCCTGCACCCACTGTGCCCATCAGGCACAACTCTGCTCCACAGGGCTTGCAGGAAAACTTCCTCCAGAAGAGGTGTTTTCTCCCCACTCTGTTTGGCACCTTGCTCTGCTCAGCCTCCCAGAAGCCAGGGCTCCAAGTAACTGTGCTTACTTTGAATTGTACCAGGAATATCATTCTGACTTCAAAGGTAATGGAAAGGATTCTTCATGACATCTCTCTACTTCGCAATCTCTTCACAATGAATCTAACATAGAGTCATCTTGACCACACACCAACATAAGGATGCCAACATGAGAAATTAGATGTCATCAAATGGGTATGGAGGGGGTTTTCATCCTGCTTTGCACTTTCCAGAGAAAACCTGTGTGTTACCAAATGACTATCTGGGGCTTTTTGTAGAACCAATTCCCTGTCTGAAGAATAACTTCTCATCCTACTATCCAGTCTAGATATGGGTGGCCTCTGACTCCTTAATCCTCCCCATTAACATAGAACTTTTTTTGTACAGTTTGCTAAATAAACTGTTTGCAATATGAACTGGTGCACAGAGACCAGTGCCCAAGGGCCTTCCTGCACTCCAGAATTGTTTTGCCTCGTGGAAGGAAAGCAGCACACAGCCATGAAACCCTCAGGCAAGCAAGGACCTAGCAGTTACAGCAAGCACCAGTACAAACTAGGGGTCAGAAGCTGGCAAACCAGCAGTGATGGCAGGCAAAGAGATCAGCTCTCTGACCTAAGCGTGGGAGTGAATGGACATAGGGATACAAAACGTTAGGGTTAAGTTAGTAAAACACGTAAATAAGAGAGTTCGGGGGAAAACCACTGAGTCATCTTCAACAGAGGGAAAAAGCCACATGGACATGGACAGCCTCCACATCACAAGATCTCCCCTAGGTGACAAAGCAGAGCAGGAGATCATCCTTAAAATTCACCCCAGCACTGCAGAAGTCTAGCCAAGCCCTGGCATCCTGGGAACACGTCTAATCCAGCCATCAAGGATCACTAAAACATGGGATAATCCCTCTGCCAGTGCTATGCAGAACATGTGGATGGACAAACAGGCATGTCCTATGTGAAAAGGCTCCCCTTCCCAAGCCAGAAGGGGTGACAAACAACATGCACCAAAGGAAAATTTTGAACAGTAACAGAAAATACCCTGAGCAGTGACTGAGGAGCCCAGATTTTACAGAGAAAACATTAAGCCCCACGCAGCGCAGTGGCAAGGAAAGCCAGCCTTGTTATTCAACTCTACTAATTAAAAAGGAAAGGGAAACAATGCAAAATGAAAGAACACAGTATCAACAAAGAGAGAAGGGGAAGCCAGCCAAGCTGCTGCAGCACAGCACAAAGGACCCCCCAGCAGCACTGGCCCACTGATAGCTAGCAGCAGAGCAAGTTTCAGTGAACCTTGCTAAAAAGGCTGGGATGCAAAACAAATATTTACATTACACTATTTGAGGAAAAGCTGGATGAGATGCCACCATCACACAGCACTAGACAATTTTCTACTACATCAGTAATTAGGAAAACATTAAAAGCAGCTCTTAGATATTGCACTGAACTGTAAGGACCAACATTCCCTGCACCAAAGAGCTTCACGGGGGACAGCTCTGCTCACATCACCTTTCACCACCACACTTCTCTTGCCAGAAACTTTTCCGAGACAGATGCAAAGACACAAAGCATTTACCTAGGATGTCTGTAGCTACAAACATTCCTTTCCATATGCCGGAAGAAAACTAGGTTGTCCTGCCACAGCAATAGCCGCTTAAAGCCTGACTGGGGCAAAACCCACAACACCTCCTTGCCCATGGCCCTTAATAAACTTGAAGGAGTCAGTCAAAGCTCCTGATAACAACCCATACCCATGCAGGCTGTGATTCATCTCTGTCAGCTCAAGAGCATGGAAAATGGGCAAGAAACACAATAACCAGAAGCTGGCAGAAGAGTCAGTGCCTGTTAATGTGCAAAACATATCAGGGTGAACAATCTTGTAATTATTTCAAAGAGGGAAGAACATGCTTAAAGGAGGCAACTGCTGAGAGCACCTAACCCAGGGCTGGGGAATTCCCTGAGCTGGAATCAATGTAACCCTTGTTAAGATCAGTGACAGGTGATGGCTGCAACTGTTCAACCCCAGGGTGTCTCTAGAGATGTCCTGTGCTGCTCAGCATCTTCTCCAGTGATTCAGAAGAAAACTAGGAAGGTTTGTTAGTATTTTCATCCACACCCCTAATTAACAGTGTGGTAAATGACTACGGACAAAAATGTCCATCTAGCAAGCAGGACTTTCAGGGAAGGATTTGTGAAGTCCAATATTTTTAGTGTTTTGTTTTGGTATTTTTTACAGAAAGTATGATAAAGTCATACATAAAGTATCATAAAACCTACAGTCACAAGGAAAAATATTATAAATGGTAACCATCTGATGGTAATTATTGTGTAGGGTGAAGGCAACCCCAAGAGTGGATAGATGTCAGGCACAGTAAGAATAACCACCCCTATAATCTACCACTGGCTTTAGTAAGAGCAAAACCCCAAATCTGCAACACCCTTCATGGTGGTATCCCCACAGCACTCCTCCTGGCGAACACCAACCCCCTGAGCAAACACCCAGCTGCTAATTCCTGCCCACATTTAGTTATGAAGTGCTTGATTTTGCCTGAAAAAGGAAACGAGCCCCAACTTGGGTGCCAGCAGTGAGACCAACATCTGCAGCAGGAGCAGAGATCTGTTCACACCACACAAATGTATTTCTTTCCCCATGAACAGGCCATTTAGCAACACTTAAAACTACTAAATCTGGGGTTTCTGAGGAAATTATTTTAGAGTGCACTGGAAACCCCAGGTTCCTTTCTCAATCTGTGTCTTTAGAAAGCAATTCTTTAAACTTCCATTTCCAAGACCCTTTTAATCTCTGCAAATGATTGGTAAGAGGTGAAACAAGGCAAGCCGCCATCAGATGCGATCACAACGCTGTAACTGGGCGATGAGCGGCTATTGCTGATTATTTAGAAGAAACTATTGCTTTTAGGCAAGCTGCCACAGAAATAAATTAGCATTTATACTGGGTTATTGAAACACGCCCCCCAAAAAAATCAGCCACTATCTATATGTCAATTGTATCTTGCCAAGGTCAACATATTTACCATAATAGGCACTGTCCTGAATGGCAAGAGCAACCTGTGTGTGGAAATGAGCCATATGGCCAAAATATGTCATTATTACCAGAAAGACAAACTGGTCTCTGAAATAATAACCACACTCTCCTAGCTTTAAATGAAGATGACCTTCTGTGGAAGTGCTGTGATAAAGAAGCCAGGAAAAATAATGTAAAAAAAAAAAAACCAACCAAAACCTGATAGTTTGATTTCTCAGTAAGCTATTTCCCATCACTGTCAGTGTTGTTGCATTAGACCTGTTTTTTGAAAATCTGCTTCTGAAACTACTTTGCTTGAAATCTGCAGCTTGGTTTCCCCGGGATATGGGAGAACCCAGTCCACTTTTGCACAGCACTTCCAGGTAATGACCAACTAAGTCAGAAAAGCATACATTCTGTAAATGAGGAAGATTTTAACGGATTTTTTTTTCGTGGGTGTTTGAAACGTGCTGTTTCAATAGGATTTTCTTTAATGACAATCCAGTGCTCTCTAACAAAATGAAACATTTTGTCCCCATCTTTCTAGAAAACCCAAGGAACAAAGAAGCACATTGGGTTTCTGCTAAAGGGAAAAATCACTTCTATACTTCATGTCAACAAGACTCAAATATTTGATATTGACCCATCCAAAAGGCTCTGTTTCAGGGGAGTTACAATGCCTGCTTTAAGAAATGATGAAAATATTACAATCTTACACTTTTTCTAAAAAAAAAATAAAATAATAAATCACGCTGCTCATATGGGAAGAATTCTAGGATATTTTCAGTGCAAAAGAAATATGGAATTCAGTTGGCTGTGTCTCTTTCAGCTCCCTGCAGGCTGCACTTCCCCTTTGGCTTTGTAAGGGGTGAATGGAGGAGCAGCCTCTGCCCTCCATGAATTGTCCCCCAGGTCACTGAAGAAGCAGCACGCAACTCAGTCTCTGCTGAACCCCCAGGGACTCAACACAGACCCCAAGCCCCAGCCCAGCCCTGTCACTGGTGAAACACCCCACATGGTTCCTCACTTCAGCTACTTGAGCAGGAGATGTGGTGTTTGGGGTCATTTTCCACCCAGGTCACCCTGTTTGGGCTGCTGTCCTGCTGGACAGACTCCTTTTATGTCCCCAGTTCAACATCAGGGTCTTTAAACATGGATTGCAGTGGCTGGAACTTGTGCTTATCACACAAGTTGTTATGGACCACTGCATTTGTTTCAGACCCCCCCAGAACCTGGGTCACCCCAGTCAGGCTCAGGTGCATGGGGCCAATCCTACTCACCCCTTCACCCTTTTTCTGCCTGCTAACCCATTCATCCAGCTTCCAGGGGTCTCACCCCCATGGAACCAGCACTACTGCAGGATCCTTGGTTTGCTAAGCTACTGGGTAACCTCAGGTCTTTTTTTTCCCTGCAGTGTCCCCCCTTTCTCATCCCAACTGGACAGGGGGCTCAGGCCTCTGGTTATTACCCATCTGATGGGCCAATGGCCCAAGAACAGAAGTGAGCCTCTAAGGAGGGAGTTTCCAGCAGCTCCTTCGGAAGATTCTGGTGAAGTAAGAGCTGAGCTCAGAGGATGAGGATGCTCAGCAGTGCAGTTGTACCACTGGTGACTGGAAATGCTCATGCTGGTGGGAACAGACACTGGCAGCTCTGCTGCAGAGCCCCGTCCCTCAGGGCAAGTGAGCACAGCTGTGCTCCCCACTCCAGGATGCCCTGATGAGAAGGAGAGTCTTACTGATGGGTGATCTCCAGCTGCAGTGACAAAGTGTGGTGAGATGGGTGGCCACAAGCCCTCCATGAATCTCCCAACATCAGGTAGCAGTGGAGAAGGGTTTCAAATATTTTTTTTTTTTTTTTAAGGAGGGAGTGGAAAATAATGCAGGTGTCTGGAATTCTGCCTGAACTGTGGGAAAATTGTGACTGAATAAAGAAGGTAAAGTTGGTAGGGAGTGGGAGTTTCGGGAGGATGAACAGCAAGAGCAGTAGCCATGCAGAGGTCTGAGCGTGTTGAACTACCACCCTGCACCCAGGGCTTCAGGATTTAGGGGAAGAGGGAGCTCAAACTTTAAGAAGCAGAATGGTGTTCTGATTTTTTTCTCTTTTAATTTTCTCTGACAATCACACCGGAGCTAGAGGTGCATTGCTCAGCGATTAAAACCAAAGGGGTCATGAAAAGGATGGAGCTTGGGGAAGGGAAGGGTCTGGTCCCGAGTTGTGGGACACCTCCGGCTCCCCAAAATGGGGCTCAGATCCTCCTGGAGGACAAACTGGGAGCAGAGACAGGTGCGTCTGGGGGGTGCACAGTCGGTACTGTTCATCACACCTGCTGAGTTTCACTGATCTGTATATAGAACTCACAGCTCTGCTAATTCCTCAGCCACGGGGTCTGCGCACAGATGGGTGCACCAGCCTGTGCGGGTGGGCTGGCACCCCAGGGGACACTAGTCCGCACCCTGACGCTCCGGGTGTGCACAATTAGCAATGTACGGGCAAAGCGCCTGTATCCGCGCAGAAGCGTGCGGAGCTCTGGGTCGGCACACGCCGGCCACGCCGTGGAGTCGCTCCGCAGCACCCCCCAGACCCTCGCCCTTGCCCCACACTATCCCCCGGTGCCCAGGGAGCTCAGGAGGAAAGCTTGGACGCTCGGTCTGTCTAAGCGTACTCTCAGCTCCGTCCTGTCTGCCGGGAGCGGCAGGGAATGGGCAGGAGGCAGCCCCAACGGCCACCGGTTCCTGCCGCCGAACTCGGAGCAGCCGGGACCGGAGAAGCGTGTCCCGTGTCCGCTCTGGGCCCCAGTCGGGGTCACGGGCAGCCCCGTGGGAATATTTCGTTGCCTCAAAACTAACGAACAAATGAACAACGACCTCCCCAAACCAAAACAACAACAACAAAAAAAAAAGAAAAAAGAAAAAAGAAAAAAAACAAACAAAAAAAAGCCCGCAAACAATCAAGAACATAACCCAAATAACAAATCCCAAACTGCAAACTAAGTATCATCCTTGAAGGGGAGTCTGATGCCCCGGGGCTCTGTTACGCCACCCCGAGCGGCCGGGACCAGCCCGCTGCCTGACCCCAGGTTGGAGCTGTCCAGCCCCGGTGAACAGGCCTGGGAGATGGGTTTCCCCGGCTTGTGCCGTCCGGCCCGCTCCGTCGGGTCGGGGTCCGCGCTGCAGCATGGGTCGCACTGCCTCAGGGGTGGTTTATTTTGGAGAGGAAAGGCACAGAGAAGGGCAAACCGCGCCCCCCTGCCGCGCAGCGCACCGTAGTCGAGGGGAGAGAGGTACTTACGAGCCAGGACGGCGGGGCTGGACCCGGCCGGGGCCGCTTGGAACCGCTTCGGAGCCGCCCCGGGGTGGCCGAGCTTAAAAGCCGGCCGGCGGGCGCAGGACAATGTGCGGGAGGAGGAGGCCGGGGAGGGCGGCGGGAGGCGGGGAGGACACGGGGCCGTCCGCCGCCGCTCACCCCCGCCGGTGCCGCTCGCTCCGCCCCCCCGTGTTTGGCGTAAACCCGGCTCCGGGCTAAAAGAAACGGCGAGCTACCGGAGGCCGGGCTGGTGGCCGCCGCGCCTCGCCCGCGGACGGCTCGCCGGTTCCGGCGGCGTCGCCCGGCCCGGCCCGGCCCGGCCCCGGCCCGTCCCGTCATGTCGCTGAGCCCCAAGCACACGACGCCCTTCTCGGTGACCGACATTCTCAGCCCGATGGAGGAAAGCTACAAGAAGTTCGGCGGCATGGACGGGGCGGGCGGGCTGAGCGCACCCCTCGGGCCCTACCGCCAGCCGCAGGTGCCCTCCGCCGCTGCCGTTCCGCAGCACGTCGTGGCGGGTCCCACCGGGGCGACAGCCTACCATATGCCCCACGGCGTCTCCCAGTTCCCGCACGGTGCCGTCGGGGGCTACTGCAACGGCGGGTTGGGTAACATGGGTGAGCTGCCCGCCTACCCCGAGGGGATGAGGAGTGGAGCGGCGGCAGGAGGCGGCTGGTACGGGACAGGCGGCGACCCCCGCTACTCCAGCAGTAAGTGAAGGCGAGGGGTGGCGGATGAGGGACGGCTGGTAAGGGGCGGGAGGGAGTGGGGGGAGCCGCCGGCTCCGACGGGGCGGCCGCCGGTGCTGATACGCCTGTCCCGTTCAGTCTCCAGGTTCATGGGCCCGTCGGCGGGGATGAATGTAGCCGGGATAGGCGGCCTGAGCAGTATCGCCGAGGGCGCCAAGGCCATCGTGCCGCTCCACGCGGCTCCGCGGAGGAAGAGGAGGGTGCTCTTCTCCCAAGCACAGGTCTACGAGCTGGAGCGGCGCTTCAAGCAGCAGAAATACCTGTCGGCGCCGGAGCGGGAGCACCTGGCCAGCCTGATACATCTCACCCCGACCCAGGTGAAGATCTGGTTCCAGAACCATCGCTACAAGATGAAGCGCCAGGCCAAGGACAAGGCGGCCACCCAGCAGCTGCACCCCGACGGCGGCCTCTGCCAGCAGCATTCTCCGCGCCGCGTCGCCGTGCCCGTGCTGGTGAAGGACGGCAAGCCCTGCCCGCCGTCGGGCACCGGCACCCCGGCCCCCGGGCAGCCCGCTCCACCTCCCTCGGCCCCCTCCTCCACCGGGGCGCTGCCCTCCGCAGCACCTCCCGCCGCTGCCCACCCGCACCCCGGCTCGCTGGGGCAGGCGGCCGATCTGGAGGAGCTCTCGCCTAGCCCACCGGCGCTGCACGGCCAGGTGCCCCCCCTGGCTCCCATGGACTCGGCCGGCGTCGACTACAACGGCGGCATGGTCAGCCCCAACCTGCTCTACGGCAGGACGTGGTAATAATCCGTGTGTGTCCTTCCGTCTGTCCCTTCGCGACCCGCCCCGGCGTCGTCCCCGCCCTCCGGGACCGGCCCCGACGGCCGACTCGGCCCAGGCCGGCGGCTCTGGCCCGCGGGGATCTCTGACGGCCACCCTGGGCCCCCGTCTCGTCCGCTCCACCTACCGCCCTCCCCCTGCCCTCCGGTCTTGCTTCGTGTTGATTTGTTTGTTTTTTTAAAAAAACTTTTTGAGCTTTTTCGGAAAAATTGGACCCCAAGTCAGAGCAGCAGCGAGGTGCGCTGACACGCGTGGGTGCGGGGTTGCGCCGCTACTCTCGTGTGCGTGTGCTTGCATGTGAATGCGTGCATGTGTGCACACCCGTGTCCGTGGCCCCGTGTCCCCTCGGCTCTGGGGGAGTCCGCCCGAGAGAGCCGCACCTACGGGGCGCGTTCGCCCTCCCGGCGGTGTGTGTGGGAGCCGCGGGAGAGGCCGAGGAGGGCAGGGGAAAGGGAGAGGGTGCCGGGGGCAGGGAAGGGGTGTCGGTCCAGGCCCGCTTCTCTGTGTCAGCCAAACCCGCCGGCAACCGGGCTCCCGGGCCGGGCGGTGCGCGCCACATCTCAGAGCTCCATCGAACGCCAACAACCTTCTGAAGTGCAACTTAGCAGAATTAATTTTATAAGGGTGCCCCTGAAGTGCAATTTCATTATTGTTTGATTGAAGGTAAATTGAATTGTAACTCAAGGTCGAGGAGGCGGCGAGCGGGGTGAGTGGCCGCTGCCTTTCGGAGGACGGGGAGCGGCTGGAGCAAGAAAATAACCCAAATCCAAGGCCGGCAGCGGCGGAGGGAGCTTCTGGGGGAGAGCTCGCGAACGCCAGGGCTCAGATTTAAGCGGGAAAAGCGTTTTTATCGTTATTATTAAATATTGCTTAGTAAATGAATGTACGGACACGGTGCGCGCCCCGTGCAAGCGCTGCCAACCCCGCACTTGGCTCGGCGTCCGACGAGCCGCAAAGATGACGGAGATTCCCGGGATTCTCGGGGCTGGACGGCACCGGTTCCCCGCCGGGAGAGGGGGGATCGGGCCCCCCGCAGCAGCAGAGGGAGGAACGGCGGGGAGCGGCGAGTTGGACTTGTCCCCTTGCCTCTTCCCGAGGAAATTCAGCACACTGGGAAACGCATCTCAGAAGTTTCCGGGTTTTTTGTTTGTTTGTTGGGGTTTTTTTTGCTTTTGTTTTGTGTTTTTGTTTTGTTTTTTTACAATAAAAGGAAACATTCTCAAGAGTTGTCTGCTTTGTTCTCACTGTACGTGCTGATGTGGTTTGACCACCCCTGGACAACCCCAAATCCTCTGTTTTTCCTCCTACCCACCACAAGGATTTGATTCCCCATCCCCTGCCTCTGCTGTCTTTGGAGGGGGCTCCGCAGAACCGCGGTGCCTCTGGGGGCTGTCCAGCCTCAGCCAAGGCCAGGGCTCTGTGCCACTCCAGGCTGTGCCATGAATGAACCATTCTGGGCTGGAAAATACAGACTCCGGTGTCTGTAAGTCCAGAGAAAATCCTGGTGTCCAGGAGACACCCCTAACGTTCCCCACACAGGAGCTGACAGCTTCCCAGGTGGGGAGTGAGGGGAAATCCCTCCTCCGCCTCCCGGGGGCCAGCAACAATTCCCAGGAACCCGCAGGGCTCTCCCTGCTTCCAGAGGGGATGGCACAATAGGGACGGTCTGAGCCCCATGGGATGGGGAGCCCTCCCACCCCCTTCCTCCCTTTCTTTACCAGAGGGCATGGTGTCAGGCTTGGGGGGGAAAAAAATGTATTTAAAGACACAGATCAGCTTCAGGGCTGCCACCTGTCTCCAGGAGCTATCGAGCCCAAATATTAGAGCAGCTCCCAATACTGAAGGGGGTTGCACTCCAGAGCAGTGAGATGCAGCCTGGGCAGGGAGATGCAAAGAGCCTAAAGAAGGCTAATGCACCACAGTAAATGCAGTGCCCCCAGGACTGAACAGAGGACCCCAAACACCCCAGTCAACCATGTTGCTTCAAGCATTGCTGCAAGGGTCTTATAGGGATGATGGCTGGCTCCACTCGGAGCTGTCAGCTTAGGGAGAACCACCCCTGATAGGCACTTCCCAAAGCAAGTCCTTGGACTGTTAATCCACCTTTATCCCCCTTGTTGCACCCCCAAACACAGGGAGCAAGGGACAAAACCCACTGGCAGCCTGAGTTCATCCTCGGGAGAAGATGAGCCACAGAGTCGCTTCCTGAAGCCTCATACTCAACTGTCACATTTGTATGAAAAACCACATTTGGTGCTGGTTTTGTTCTGCTTGGAAAAGGCACAATTACTTTTAAGACCCAAATATTTTCCAGGTGGAGGCAGAAGGCTGCTGGTAAGGGCTGACTGCATTTCCCAGCTCTGGGCAGGATGGCAACTCTTTGCATGACAATGAAGGATTCTGCTCCACCCTCAATCACTTGAAAATAATGAATCCAGTTTCATGATTTTTTTCCTCTCAAGGTTATATGGGTCTGGTCTTTTTTTTTTTTAGTCCTTATTGCTGGTGATTAACATCTGGGCCCTCAAAGGAAGGAAGGAGCTGGAAAACCTGTTCCCAAGAGCACTGTGGTTTGCAACCTCACACAGGAGCTGCGGCAAAGCTCCAGTTTACTGATGCATAAAATAAACAATAAACTATAAAATTCCCTTTAACAGAAAATTCCCAGTGCAGCGTAACAGAAAGATGTTATATCCACAGCAACAGGAAATACATTCTATTAGTGTTAAGGCTGCTCCTTTAACCAGCTCTCAACATTTTTGTGATTAAACAAAGATTTTTTAAAAGCTAGTGTAGAGGCTGTGGAAAATTATTTTCCAAAAAATTAATTTAAATATGATACACATAGGTATGGATAAAAGATACAAATGCCTGCTGGAGGGGGAAATGGAAAAAAAAAAATCACTCAGTGCTGCTCAATTTCAAAAGCTGCTTTATAAAGCAAATAAAAATATTCACTGATCTGGTACATGCAGACAAAAAGTCCCTAGAAAGAGGGCTAAAAAATGAATGGAAACTCGCTTCTCAGCAACTATTTTAAATGATATATCAAAACAGACAAATACATGTTCTGGGCTTGTTTATGTTACAATATCAAAATCAGAAACAGGAACAAGTTGTACAAGTTGAAAGTTTTTTACTTCAGAGTCCAAAAAGCGCATTTGTCTATGAGAAATCCAAGGAAGCATCTGCCCAGGAGTAGGGACACTTTTTTCCCCGCCGTGCTCTGCTGGACACGCGTTGTGCTTTCCCCGAGAGTTTCTGAAATCCCATTTCTGGGCACTCTTGAGAAGCCCGTGTCCGCGCTGAGGCTGCAGTAGGCGAAGCACAAGCGCGAGCGGCGCGGCAAAGCACAGCTCCTCCATCTCATAAAGACAACGGCGGAGAGCTCTTCACCCGCCTCCCATGCAAAAATCCAGTCTCTTTACTTGGATTTTGCAAGACGCCGTTTTCCAAGTAACGTGGAAAAAAAGTATATAATTGTTTCAGTAAGAAATATGCACATTTAAAACAGGTTGAATAGTTTAAAAACTACAGGGATGTTGCTTAAAGATTTAACTTCCCTGCCCCCCAAATAATAAAAGAACAAAGCCCTCAAATATTTTCTATGCTTAAAAAAAACAAACCAACCGAACAGAAAACCCCATACACAAAAACAACCAAAACAACAACAAAAAAAGAAGTGGTCAGGAGCTAATTCCAGCCATATCTTCCTGAGGGAGGTGGCAGTGGGTAGGGCCTCCCGGGGCCATACGCCTGCAAACAAACAAATAAAAGCAAGCATTTATTTTCTGGATTAACAGCACAGTAAAGAAGTTGGGACAAGCTCCAGGCAGCACATGAAAACAAGACAATGTGCCCTCCACCCGAAGAGGCACTGCAGGCTGAGCCCAGCCTCTGCAGACGCTCTCCTCACACCCAGCCTGCTGCCGGAGAGCAGCTCCGAGCACCAGCCCTGGCTCCTGAACTGGACATCAATCAAAGACAGCTCGGAGGGGACAAGTTGTGTCCCAGCAGTGACATCTCTGCCTGCTCTTTGCTTTCAGCCATGCAGGAGGCAAGGCAAGGAGGTACAAAATATTCATGCCACACAGATAAAGACACTCACACTTGAAGGGCAGGTTTGAACACAAAGAATTCCTACAGAATCATGGACTCTGCAGCCCATACGCTTAACATGTCACACATGGCAACGATAGAAATGTTTTTGTGGGTAAAGTATCAGAGGGAGCTGTACACTGTTAACAAGGTAAGTCATGTTTCTTTTTGTAGAGGAAAAAAATAATTTCCCTCAACTCACAGCTTTCTGGTTCAGTTAGAAGTTAAAACAAGGCAGATGTTTTTACAGCTAAGTATTTTAAAAAATAAACAATTGGTTTTATTATAGAAGCAACGCTTTCCATCATTCATTCATTTTAAAGGTGAACAATGACTAAATCCCACCTTGGAGAATCTCCCCAGATTAAATATGTTTTTGTATTTAAATTTAGATAAGGCATTCGGCACATCCATTATCCAGTGAAAAATTAGTCAGAAAATTTCGTAAGACCCCCTTTGAATAATTGAAAAATTATTTCCAAACCTGACATGCTGCAAGGACCAGAAAGTTAATTAAATGTGATGCACTAAGGACAGCTCTGGGGCTTTGTTTGCCACTCACTTGGAGGTTTTTCAGTGGGCAGGGGATGAGGGGCTTCCTTTTAGTTCTTTAAAGGAGAAATCCATCTTTGCTCTGTTCTAGGGGGGCCGAAAGTAAAGAGACTAGGAGTAAATCTGTGCTGGGTGGGGGAGTGGGGATTTGCCTCAGCCTGCTTGCATCAGGCAACCCAAAACAGTTTTACAAGCAGAAATCGGAAATTGGTGTGTTACACCCTTTTTTTTTTTTATATGTTTGGGTTTTTGTTTGTTTTGCTTTATGTTTGGTTTTGGGGTTGACTGCAATCAGTCTATTACAAAAAGGAACTATATCAACTATATCCCTTGAAAAAATCCTTCCAGCTACACAAAGCACAGAAATCTCTGTAGAGAACTACAACTGAGAGAGGTCTTGTAAAAGCTGCACAAGATATTTATCTGGATGTTCAGCTACAGCCTAAAATGCAAATGTCACAATGCGAGCAAGTTTATGCTTTAGCCTTCTGGAAGAGCTGGGAGACACCAGGCAAACACCTCCAGCCCATATCCATGGCAGTCGCATTAATTTTGTAAGCGCTTTGTAGCGGCGTGTTTATTAACCTCTTCAGACCATGTTCTGTATGCTGTAAAAAAAAAAGAATTCAGAGGTGAAAGGGACCAAAGGTAATTATTTATGCTGCTATGTGTCACCACTTCCACTTGAATCCCTTTTCAAGGCTTTAAAGCTTTGAAATTTACAGGCAGCAACATGAGATTCAATTATTGGGTTTGCACCCAAAACGCTTTACAGGAGCTTCTAATTTTACTCCAGTGCTGTTGGCCCCAAGGAAATAATGACATTGGAAAGTTAATTTAAAAGTAAACAATAAGAAAAAAAAAAAAGGCAGCAAAAAGTTACAAGGAAATAAAAAACAGTTGGAAAGCAACTCAACTGAAAATAAGATTTTTGAAGGAAGAAAATTTACTTGAGCTGGAAGATTTGTCTTTAATAATCATCATGTATATGAATATAAATAAAACTGTCATTGCCACTCGGTTTTAACTTCATTTCATGATCCAGGAGACATGTCCCCTGCTAGTGACAGGTGAATTAAGCTTGGCATGAGAACTGCACTACTTCCAAACATCAACCTTCTTTTTAACCATCCAGATGGCAAAGAGCTGCATGAACAGAAGTGTCCTGTCCCTGCCAGGCTGCAAATGCCCACGATGCTCTGGGACCCCCTCCAGTTATGAAACATCTTTCCAAAAGTGAGCTAATGTGGGGGTGCCCTCCCAGAGCCCACACTGCAACCTTCCCAGTCACCTTGAGGATCCCAGTGTATACCACCCAGGAGGATGGGCAGAGCAGAGTAGGGCCCAGATGACAGACTTATATCAAGTATCTATTTTCCAGCCCTAATTAAATACTACCCAGCATCAAAATCCTCCTCTCATTTTCTCCTAAACAATTACAACAGCCCCTGGTATAGATGAGGGCCATTATGCATTTATTCCTTTGTCTCCAGCATTTTGGGTAAACCTGGGTAACACAAAATGGAAGGATTTGGAAAACTGATTCTATCAATACCCCTCATCCACCTGGAAATACATTTAACCACTGGGGACTAGCTGGGCAGCATCATCAGTGTTTAAGCCCCACTTCTCCCCATTAAGCCTAACATGATCATAACCCTAGTGTGGCTTATAGCCCAAATCCTGGAAGGATTTGTACTGGGAGTGCCTCAGACTCAGAGCAAAATGCACAGTGGCTTATTTGCCTCTATTTTTCCCCCCATACCAACAGTGTTACCTGTTACCTGCAGTAACCTGCTCCCCACCCTCAACACAAAAAGAGCAAACAAAGAATCAGAGAAGTGGTAAAACTCTTCTAAGACAACTTTCATGTTTGCTGCATGATATTACCATTTAAATAGGCTGTGCTTGCAGTCAATTTACAGACAACTTATGTCCACATAAAAACAACTATAAACTGCCAATTGCATGGAGAAACCATCCCAGAAGCCAAATCCCAAAACTGGACCATGCTGGTGCTGTACTGTGTAACACAGACATGCTGTATAGATGGGGACTGTACTGGGGAGAAGGAAAACTGAGAATGTACACTAAACAGTGACATGTCTTGAGCACAGTTAAAAGGTAACTGAGCCAGGTTCCAACAGAAGGTAAATTTCAGACAGTTTCTGCCTCAGTTTTTCTAGAAAGAGCTGGGAAATAGTGCCGCTACCAAACGAGTGCTCTTCATCCTCTCTCCTTCTAACTGGTCAGTAACATTTTGACAGAAGAGCAATAGTTCTGACCTTCCAAACCAGCAACAGTACTTAACTTTAAAATAAATTTTGGGTATCTCCATTAAACTAGTCTAGAGTAATATTGTAAATAACTGTAAATAATCCCATTTCTATTATGTGTTTTTTTTTCAGACTGTGTTTTTACTGGGAACACACAAAAATACCACAGTATCAAAATCACTTGCTTCTTTCAAGAAGTGTTTTCACTCTGTGGCATTTTCATAAACTGATGCTGACATCACCTCTAATTCTGGATGAGGTTCTCCTGTCACAGTCACTTGCTATCATTTAACCACACAAAGCTATTTTCACATGGGCTTCCACAGATGTGTTTGTGTCCCTGGCTACTAGAATCTAACATTTGCATTTAAGTAGTTTTTCACCTAAGTGGAAGACAATAAAATTTGAGGGGGAGAGTTGATGAAGTCTTAATAATCTACATGTTAAAGGTACTGGGGAGAAACCCCTTCTACCCCACTTCTATCCTTAAAATTTATAGCTGATTGGTTTCCTTACATAAGATGACAACTCTCGTTGAAATACCTGCCTTCAGGTGATGTTTTCTCTAAGTGCATGTGACTTGGCCGCATGTTTGATTTGGTTTGAATGAAGAGCAGCAGCAGAACAGTTGTGACACAGGGGTACACTAGGAGGGGCTGGGCAAAGCTGAGAAGCTTACCTGTCAGTGCTTACACCAGTGACACAGCTCTGGGGCAAAAAAAAAACCAAAAAACAAACCAGCTTGGGAATGTCTACCTGTGCGGCATTCACCCTCTCCACAGCCATGCAGGAAGGCAGCCTGAATCAGGGGGAGAAGAAAGTGTGCAAAAGGGGACAACGTCTCTATACCTGTCTTCCCCTGTCCATCCGATCCTCGGGTCTCTGTGGGTAATTCATGGGTCCACCCAGCCCCTGGTACTGGTTTGGCTGGTACTGGTTTTGGGATTGCAGCATGCGGTTCCAGGCAAGAAGAGGAGCAGCTCCAGCAGTTCTACGTAAAGAAACACACTGCAGCATGAACTTAGCTCCCAGAAAGAGCTTCAAACCACAAACATCAGATTTATTCTCATGTGATAAATGTTGCTTTGTCTCCAAGTTAAACACCATTCCATTCAGCTGCTCCTGCAGTGGTACTGCAGCCGCAAGTCATTAGAGATACAGGGGCGGGGAAGAATATCTGCCAAGACTCTCCCACGAAAAGGCCACATCTGCCTATCCCAGCTCAAGAGCTACAGAACCAGGTAGTGCCATGGGCAGCAAATACCATTTTACAACAGAGACTTTTCCTCAGAAGGATTCTGAGGGTCTTTGATTTTGAGGCAGATGTGCCGATTGGTCTGTGCCACTCTCCAGTGCAGGGCTCGCTGGGTCCGCTACACGCAACACACCATCCGAAGAGCAAACATGTGTGGTACAGGAGAATGAGCCTTTCTTTGCTAAATGTCCAGGCTCTTTCTGCAAGCCCATTCTTCCCAGTTAATTGCAGGTTGCAAATGAATTCTTACGGCAAGTATTCTGAATCTAGGGTAGGGGCCTTGGCTGCTTTTTCCCATCCATTATTCTGCTCAATATGTCAGAAGGTCTGATCGGGAAGAAACCTTTTCAAGTTCTATTGATGTCGTTTTCAATTGACCATGGTGACCTAGCAACATAAGCACTAATTGGCATGGACCGACTGACATTTGGTGTAGAGTTTATATGGGAACACAAATTCAACATCCATTATAACTCAGTTTGTCATCCTAGATGACTAGCAGCAAGAAATGTTTTAATTGCCTTCGAGTGCCTATTCTAACATTACAATTATAAAGCAACAGGTATAACTCATCAAACCATTGTTTGATTAAAAATAATTTGGAAAAAAGGTATTGCCATGATATATAGTCTTTAAAGCTGCACAGGGGTAAGGGCACAATTCCTTACAGAGTTCACAGTTGTGCTTTCTGGTACAACATATTGATGAACAGGAAAAACACTGTTGGTCAAGACAGAGAATCTTTCCTGGGAGAAAACTCCTAAGGGAGTCAGTTGAACAGTGTGCAGCCAGTTTGCAGAGACAGCGAGCACAAATGCTACAGTTCACATTTACCTGCCCCGCTAGGGCTTCAAAGAGCCTCTGCCTTGATTTGCTGGACTGAACTATTTACACCTCAGCCCTGGAGGAATAATCATGCCCAGAGGCCGAGAGGCTTCCCCACACAGAGAAGGGAGAAAGTACAGCCAGCTGTACATGTTGGGCAGCCCTAACTTTGAGCAACTGAGGATGTGATGCTGGGAGAGGAAGGTCTTTTAAACATACGTTTCACCTGCTGGAACAGAGACCAAGTTGGATTCAAGACTGGTAAACATGAAGTTTTTCACTCATTCAACATGAGGGAAAAATGACATTTTGGATGTGAAGTATTCATGGGTTTAGATGCAAACTGCATTTGGTTTCACACTAAAGCCTGTAAGACTTCACTGCAGCAGCTCCATCTGGTCAGAGGAAGACTTGCCTTTCCAAAATTCAGGCAGAAGAAACTCCTACCATCTCCAGAAATTAAATAACTGGATTTCTGTGTATGAAATGAGGAGTCTTACACTGGATATATTAGCAATTAGTAAATATGATGTAAAATAAATATACTAAAAAGTGAACATGCACAAAAGATCAATGGTAACCCTGAACTGTGTGGGTTTATTTTTTGGACATCTGGAAATGCACAATGTTCCCCAAATCTTTCATTAGGAGAAACAATACTGCATGGGAAGTGTTCTGATCTTAAAGTCATCTAAAAGACTTGTGAACTATAAAGTCCTGATGTTAAAGCCAGAAAATCAGCACACACCTTTTTGCTGCCCTCAATTCACAGAGCAATGTACTATTTTAAAAAGCAAAATTTTACAACTTTCATCTGATACAGAGAAATCAGGAAATTACAGTCATCTCAGCAGTTAATTCATTTTCATCAGGTGGATGGTTTACCTGGGGATTCAATTTATAAGAGGGGGGAGATTTGTACACAGCAGAGCTGTGCCTACAGGTAACATAAAAAGAATTGGGTTACTTAGAATCTCACATCAATCCATACTGAGTTTTTCAAATGCAGTATCCAGAGTTAACTGTTAACTTATGATTACACTAAATAAATCTGTATGGGGCAGCTAAAATAAGTAAACTTTAAGTAAACTTTACACAATAAAACATTTCTGTAGTTCAATCTCAGCCCCTTTGGAACTCTATTCTATGAGCAGGTTAAGAAAAAGGATTTAACTCCATTACATTTCCATTAACCAGGAAACCTCGCTGGGGTTTAGTTCAAGAGGCTCAGCCATTTTTCCCTGCACCAAGCCCATCCGTCTTTACGTTTCCATTTAAACATCTTCTTAAGTCTCCATGCTGCAACCACCTCAACATCAGCTGTTTCATTTGTTTCCCAAACCAAATGCTTTCCAAGAACACAGGAAAATAATTAACTACTCAGCATATTCTATCTATGAATCTATGGGAACTGTCGAGTCAGTGATTTTCACAAGTCAACAGAGATATAATAGAGCATTGCAAATACACTGATGCCACTCAAAAGATACACCACTGTCCTCCAAGCTTCTCCAAAGCTTAATTTCTAAATTAAAATGATACATTGTCAACTGAAAGCCACCTCGGGGGACACAAGTTTCCTCACATTTGGGACCTGAGCACTGAGGTCAACAGTGCAACACCAGCAGCACACTGGACAGGTTAGACTGAATCACCAGTAGTTTTTGTCTGCATAAATGCCCAGAAGTACCTGGGCAGTGTGTGGTCATGTCTGAAAATATCAGCCTGAACCAAGCACAGTAATTTGTGGTAGGATTCTGACCAGAGATATTGTTGATAATTACAGTTGTAACAAAAATGTGCATTTTAAGTGAGGAACAGAGTTTCTGGCTTAAAGGAGTTATTTACACATGCATTTATAAAGTCTTCCCCTTTGCAAAGCTAAACAGCCTTGTAAAATGATAAAAAGTATAGCACAAGTTACAGACCCATAGCAGCATTTCACAAAGCAGTACTATACAAATGGAATTTAATTGAGCTGTGGGAACAGCAACTCCACTGGACAAAACAGTATTGAAGTTTGTAATGAAAGATTTGTTCATGATGCAATATTTCACCTAAATGTGGCACGGGACAAGGACTGGTTTCGATAGGGATCAAAACGGTTGTCATGGAAAAGCCTGATTGCAGGAGCTCAATAAATTCTCCCAAAGCTCATATTTTTCAATGGTGAACGTGTGCAAATAAAACCAGGAAAAAACAAACAAGTTGTCCCTGAGCAGAAACTTCAAAGATGTCTCATTCCTCCATAAGTCTAGCTAAATATCATTATTGATAGCTTTGGTAGGTATGCTGGAGTTCATAAAGCCCGCCTGACTTAAGGCCATCCAACCTATCGAGGAAGGACTGCATGTAAAACATCCCTTATTATCCAACCAGGTCACATTCCTTCTATTCGATAGCACTTCTTGGACTGCGGATTCCATAATCCTTCCCTGAGTCCCTTCTGCATTTAATTCAGTTCAGTCTTAAGTAGTTAAAGAAACTGTTTTCAGTGGCAACTAATAACTACTGACCTACAGTGACACTGCCCTACAATAGGCTTGTCAGGCCTGAAAAACTCAGCCCAAAGAAGCTGATTAGGACTTCAAGAGGTTTGTAGCAAGAATCAATGGCTGGTCTGTACTAATGCTGCGGCTGAGGCACAGAAATGATAAAAGTGGAACACCATTAGTTATGCCTCATTAAGCTCCACAGCCCTCCTAAAAAGAAATTTGTTTAGCCTGTCCAAAATCTAATGCAGCTTTAAGCTCTCTGTGTTCAATTTCATAGTATCTCAAAAGCTTCAATAAGATAAAGGCCAAAGAACCAAGAATGGTACCAAAGCACCAACAGTAAAGTTAATTTTGAAGTCTGAGTTTTAATGGAAAGTGGTTTTGCCTCCTTTTTTTTAATACAAAGTACTCAAGCCTTTTAAAGGATGAACATTGCATAGTGTTCTCAGAAAATATAAATAAATCATGGACATTAATTAACTTAAAAAAAAAAGGTCTGTACAGTGGTGATTTCAATACATTTAAACAATAGCATTCAAAACAAAGAGAGGGGGAAAAAAACAGTTGTGAAGGCTGGCAGAAGCAAGTAGGTCCTCCCAGCCACATTTTGCCAAACTCCAGTCCTTCCTGCCTTACCTTTGTGGGGTCTGTTGGAACAAGGGAGTAGGACCTCGCCAAGATTCCTGGGGTCTAAGATCTAGAGGGTAAAACAAGATATTAAAAGAGAGCAAGTATAAAGAACTGTGTTCTGCTTACTCCTATATGTGGCCCAGGACTTGTTTTGAGAAGCCAAGCAGAACAGCTCAAATTGGATATCCCACCAAATATGTTTAACCAGGTCGTGGTTCAAAGACTTCATGCAATGCTTATGTTTCTGCTTCATTCACATTTAAGTTATATTTAGAATATATTTAAAGATAGTAAAATTAAATTTAAAAGTTAATCTATACAATTATAAAGTTAATAATAAAAATCTATTAACGATCTCTCAAATAATGTAATCAGAATGAATTAAGCTGTTTTGGGGGAAGAACTTGGCCAGAGAGCCAGCACTGCAGTTAGAAGCTGCAGTGAAGAGGACCACCCAGTTCTCCATTGTTTCTTCTACTCAAATTAACTCTTTACAAAGATGTAGCAGTAACAACATTGCTTTAACAGGACATACAATTAAATGGTTGTTGTCCTTCTAAATAAACTGGTCAGTAAACAGGATAAAAGGACCAGCTAATCAATACCTCCCTGGTCAGACCACAACACTCAAATTGTGCGCCCATCAAAAGCTTCAGTTTCAGTGACACCTTTGATTATTCTCAATGGTGTTTAAGTGTGACCTAATTTCAACAGCTGGTTCCAGAAGTTGTCTAATGGGTGTGCTGGGACAGGACAACAGTGCCCTGTTAAACAGCCAACACTCAAGTGCATGAAAGCTTTGCAGGAATTTTGAAAGAAAGAGGGGGTGGGGGGAACATGGAAAGAGGGAGAATCTGCACCTCTCTCCTAACCCTGGATTGTCAGCAGGCTGGAATGTTCTGACTGGCACAGGAAGTTTCAAGCACGGAGAGGAGGGTGGGGGCCACTCCTTTTGAGGGGAACACCCTTTCCTCAGGGTAAATCAATTCTGATCCCCAGCATCTCCATCTTTCCCACCCAGGCACAGCTGATCAAGCCCAGCACCAGTCTCAGCTGCAAAGGGGGACAGGCTGTATTTTATTTATTTAGTAAACATTATATTTAACAAAATGTTTATTAAACACATGCATTAACCAACTTACACATTTCTCTCCTTCTCTTATATATACATATATATAACATACACACACACAGACAAATATACTGTTCTCAACAGATGCCCATAATCCGGTATAATTATTTCATACACATCAAACCATCACAAGGACCAAAGGTGGATACATGGCACCTTCATACCCATCAGCCTGAGAATGACAAGTATCTTGATGTGCATACTCAGGTTGGGCTAATACAATGCTTCAGTGGTGTCATGTTTGCTTTTGAACACAAGAAAACCCAGGCCCATAATGCTTCAGCTGCTTTGGGGGAAAAGAGCAATTAAGACACCTGTGCTTCTTTCCACCTGTACGTACCAGCACCTGAAGCTGCAAGGACAAGGCCTAGGCTTTGGCTCTGTCCCCACCAGACCTGCAGGTCTCCTAAGCTTGTCTCAGTTCTCCTTTTGCTCACTGGAAGACAGAGACTTCCAGAAACAAAACAAAAAAAAAACCAAAACAAGAACAACCCAACCAAAAAAACCCACAACCACCAAAGAAAACAAACCAACTATATTCCATGGAGAATAAAAAAGTGCTGCCTCCCTGTTCCCTTCTCCTCTGTGCAAGCCAAGTGAGCCAAGAGCACCAGGTACTGCAACAATTTTAAGGCTAACAGTCCCTTCCTGACCCTCCCTTTTTTGAGCTGCACATTTTAATTTAAGTTTATTACCATGGTTTCCATTCTGCTGCCAGGGTCAAACACTGAGAAACCCACTGAGATGATGCCAGTCTTGTCCTGGGACAGTGTTTCTCACTCCTCCAGACCTCTGCTTAAAGGCTAGTTAAAAACATATGATCTATTTAATCACTTTCTAGCAGGAAAAGAAAGGACCCAGCTCTTCTGCTGTAGCCACATCTTTGTGCAGCTCTAGGGAACAGTTTATGAAAGACTTTAATGAAATCATCACAGAAACATTTTAAGCCCCCTTATTACTATTCATTTGTACAGCTCTGACAGCGAGGAGAATCTTTGAAGGGAAACAGCTCGGAGCAGCGAATTGCACTTCAAAAAGGCACAACATTGGAGAAGAAGCGACAATTAATATTTCTTTTAGTCTTCAAAATTCAGGCATTTCCTAGAGCTATAAGGCCAAATAAACTGCCTTCTCTAGCAGCTCCTCAAGTAACAATTTATCTAATCAGCGTGGCAATCAAAGATGAGATTTTGTGTTTACTGATTGCACTAATCAAAATCACTTTTCAAATGCAGCTAATTGACAAGTTTACTGACTGAAATGAAAGTCATAAATCAGATACTGTGTGCTGCAGAAACCAAATACACCATTCAGAGAGTCCTGCCACACCGCACTTGACTCCCCAAGTTATCAGCACAGACAATTATTCATCAGCTGAAAATTGGCACATCCAAGTCAAATCAGAGCCCAGCAGTAAGGAACACCCCCGGCAGGCGCTCGAGGGAGAGGTGGCACTTTGGCTGACCGCACTGCCCTTCTAGAGTCTAATTTCACTTCAGCCTACGTATAGAAACATAACACAGAAAATGGAAAGTTGCTCTGTGTGAATCCTGCAGAATGGGGGAATTTTAACCACTTCAGCTCTAGCTTTTCAGGATCTTGTGGGTGATTCCCAATCCAGTTATGCCCAAGCATGCGGCTGTTCTCTCGCAATTAAATATCAACTCTCACACAAGATAACCCGCTCCATTAGGAATTCTCAACACATTCCTTCCAATTTGATTTTCTAGTAGAAGAGGAGGGGAAAACACAACAAAATAAACTGAAAAATATGACAATTTGTGGCACATTAGCACTATGGTCTCCCACAAAAAGAGAGTGTGCCAGAAACCAGCTTCATAGCTGTAGGATGAAGAGCCCCAGAGAGCAACAGCAGGTGCACAACCCCTGCTTTGTGGAAAAACCTTTATAAATGTATTTTTAAAAAACATCTAAATAAAAATTAATAATAATTTTAAAAAAGCCTTGCTTTTGGATTTGCCAGGCACACCTGCTAAACAGCAACTGGGGATGTGCAAGGCAATCTGAGGGTGATGAAGGAGCAGGAGATGAGGGGAGGAAGGGACACACTGAAGGAGGGCACCAGACAGTTTTTCTGAGGCTGACAGATGGGATTTAATTTTAATGGGGGAGGATTTAAGCCTCCTCCCTTAGAAAGAACTAAGATATTGGGGAATATTCACATGTGGGATGCTTCCTATACAACACAAGGTGCTTGGATGCCACAAGGATGAGAGCTTTCCAAGTACCTTATTGGTAAGATCAGCTCCATGTATGTAAGGCAGAGAAAACTGGGTTGAAATAAGTAGTTCTCAAAAAGCCTCAAGACTCAAGCTTCAGGAGACATCAACAGCAGTATAGGGACTAATGGGCTTACAGATATTTTCCTCTCTCTCCAAAAATCACATATTTTCTTTCTGGAGATTAATATAAAAATGTGATGCCTGTCTGGTAGCTCTGCCTTCCCATTCCCCATACTCTTTTTTTTTTTTTTTTAAGATTGCATTTCTTGTTTAGAAAGCTCCCACTTTTCCTTTAATCAAAAGGTAAGAGCTCCATGCTTTCCACTTAAACCAACCTGATCCCTCACACAAGAAAGCATCTGCACTCAACTACATATCATCTACTTTGGGATTGGACATTAAGTTTAATTCAATGCAGTCAATGATATTAATCACTCATTGACTTGCATTTCAGATGTATGTAAAGGCCAATGGCTTCATTAGGCAGTTATCTGGTCTCATATGTGACAAAACAGAGTTCAAATGTTAGAGCTGTGTCAGCTGTTTGAACTTCGAACACTTGCACAATTCATTATCACAAGGATTCAGCTGAACAGCAACAATTTCGTACTTCAAAGCACCTTTTTTGGCAGTTTAGCTGAGTCTCCTCCTGTCTCCATCTCACGGCTACAGAAAGTAGCCCCTGATCACAAGCAGAGACAGCACTCCTAGCTCTTTTTGGGAGGCCTCTGCACAAGCAATTCCTTCCCAAGATGAAGGACATCACATTAGGTCACACAGGATTGATCTTGCTGCTTCCAGTGACACACTTATTCACTAAGCTGATAGCAGTAGCAGCAGTGACCTCGTGGCCATCTCCTGCCATGTCTTTGTCAGGAGCTACAACACCTTCCACAGGCAGAAAAAAACAATGCAGGACTCTGGATTAGCAATTTTGGTTCAGCCTGGCATTTCAGCACCAACTACAAGCCAGAACAAAAACGAATTAGTTTTCTATCTTGGAAATCTAGAAAGCAGAACCCACTTACTTGACAAGAGTTTTGGAATCTGCTGCTGTCCGCTCAGCAGCGGCCTGGCATATGGGCTGCCATATGTCCCAAGAGGCACAGCGTTGGCGTACATCCCTGGCATCCCCCTTTCCCTTGGCATCGTGTGGCTATGTGTAAGAAATGGAAAAGAAAAAGAAGAGGGTGTTTTTATGAACACTACCTTACATGACGGCTACCCAGCCCAGCAAACACACCAGCTCTCTCTGGTGCACCAGTGGAGATGTGCATGAGTACGATGTGGGGGACCTGCTAACAGACACATGTCAATATTTGCCAGGCCCTTGCCAAGCTCCATTCACATTAATAGTTCAATGCTTCTGGTGTCTGCCACCCTGGACAGACATTTAACAAGACACCATATATGTTATGATGTTATGATCCACAATAGCTTTAACTGATCTTTTTTTTGTTGTTTATAATTGTGATACTGAGGAACAGAAGAGGTTTCACAAGTGTGGCGCTGTAGCATCTATGCTTTCCAATACACAAATGGACAGAAAGTTATTGCTTTTTGTTTTCCTAAGTCATAAGATAAAGAATGTTTTTTTCCCTTCTCAAAGAGAAGTTCAGTTGCTCAGTTCACTTTTATTTGCTAGTAAAACCATCTAAACACATTCTCTTTTCTGGCTCTAATAAACATATGGGTCCTCAGGAAGGAAAAGCATTTAATTTTATCTGCAATACATAAGCACATCTCACTTTCTCACCCTGTGTTCAGAAACATTCTCACACTGCAGCACCTCAGAACATTACTTGGACTTTTGGGGAACTAAAAAATAATCTGTGGCAATGTCTTGAAAAATGCCAAACTGATCACATGGTGTTAAGACCTGTGCTTCAAACAAGGGGTTTTAAACCCCATTTTTCATAAATCTTCATAATAATCTTAATTAACCTTCTGTACTTCAAGTGAGTAACCACCAAACAAGTTGAAAAAACTTAAATATTTCTAACTAAATTTCTCTATCAGGAAAAAAAAAACCCCACCAAACCACATAACAACAAGCTAAATGAAGAATGCAAAAATGGCAACACCAAATAATGCAGTTTCTATCAATACTTTCTATCAATATCACATGTAAAACCATCCAGCATGGAATACCAACACCTAATCTCTAACAGTCCATCCTCATTCCTTTGGGTCTCTTTTTTTTAATTTTATTTTAAAAATCCCAACAAACATGAAATGAGTGTAGTCACCTCATAAAGGCAGTCAGTAACAATGCTGCCAGCCTTACCCTAAAGCTCTAAACGCCGACTGGTCCAAATGGACGGGTTTTCTGTCTCGGTTAAAACCCAGCTGCGGTCTCCACGGCCTGCCATCATTATTGGTTTTTTCCCAGTCTCCTGGTTTCAGAACGGGAGCAGGTTTCCTTAATATTAAAAATAGTTCCATAAATACTTAACCCAAATATTCAGATTAAAGAAAGAGAATGGAATTGTTTGATGACTGATACTTACTTTGCACCAGGTAACACTACAGCCTTGAAAACAAAATCTTCATCGAATTGTGGGTCTTTGAAAGAGATACTAGGAGAAAGTATTTGAGGATTAGGTTTATTTGATAAGACAGGCACAATTAAAAAGTATTTGCTGCTTATTAATTAGTTGGTTGTTAACAGTGATGTGTACAAACAAAATCCAAAAACCCATGACAAACTGCAAAGTGGATATACCTTGCACCTGGATATACCAACTACATTGGACTTGGATGTCTCAATTGCTTTCCACAGTGTGACCCTTTCTATCAACAATCAGTCTGAAAGAAAGTTTAAGGTCTAGAAAACAGTTCTAACTAGGGTAATGAAAAGTATCTTCTGCAGAGCCTTGAGTATAAATCCTCTAGTCAAAGCACTGATTGTCCTTGATTCAGTTCAAAGGTTGGCACAGACGACAGGAAGGATCTCAGCTTGTGATACACTATCATCAAAAGGGGACAAAACTCCAAGGTGCAATTACCTGGGCCAGGATATATATTTTTTTTTAATCCCAAAAGGTGTATTTGCAGTTCCCTTAAGGGAAAGGACACCTATTTGCAGTGACATCTCCCAGATCCTGCATTTTGAGCTGCTGGTATTAGACTAAATAGTAACAGACCACTCACTAGTGGCTGAAAGCTTAATTTCTGCTGATACAATGCATTATAGAGGAGTTCATGTTTGCTCTAGGAAAATCCATCAGTGCTCCTTTGCAATTCCAATCTCCCAGTGTAAGTATTCAGGTTTCAGGTAGGTCCCATCAGGGACATGCTTGAAGTACACAGCACTGACTTCCTTCCTGTTCTCTCACTACCCACCAGTTGGCATAGAACTACGCTTGGGATGCCAAGAGAGATAAAAGCAAACAACTCAGCAGAATAATCTCACTCTTCCAGCTGAAATACATCTGTTTTTTAGCACAGAGAATGAATGAATGAGCCTTGAAGCAAAGAGTAATGGTCTCTTGGAAAATCCATCCAAAGCCCCAAGAACTGAAGAGCAGAATCATGACTGTTCATATCATCTCAAAAGACAGGAAGAAAAATCCTTGCAATAGAGAACGGGCCAGACGTGTAAAACAACACAAAGCTCCTGACAGTGGCAGATAGAAAGCCAGAAACTACCCTTAGCTCATCACTCAGAGCAACTAAATCCCCATTTCACAACATCCTTTCTGCACTATCTTGACAAGCCACAGCCTGGCATTTCTTGCTGTCTGTAGAGAGTTGTTCCGGTTGAACCAAATCATGCCTCCTTGGAAGAAAAAAATAGGCAGACAAATAACAAGTGATTTTCAGCATCTCAAGGATCTTCTGTGGCACAAGAAGTGCAAGGATATAGGCTCCAGAATTATGTACCTGTGCCAAATGAATTGAGAACAAAATAAAACACAGTAGATCAACAGAAATTTCCTGTCACAAGGATAATTAAAATGTGGGACAACAAGATTTACTCTTGGAAACACTGCAGGTTTTTTTTTTACCCATGAAGTTTCTTATTATGCTCCCAAATACCATTCAGGCAAAGTCAGTATTACTCCTTTACTTTTTAAAGACATGAAGCTTATATTCTCAAGCATCCTCTGGGAATTGCTGGGAATAAAAATGGATGAAAATCCAAGACACAAAAATCCACAGCTTTCAAACAATACCCAATTCTGAGGCCTGTTCTCATGAATATTTGAGTTTTCTTTAACTTAAATGGCTTGATACAGACTACCAAGTTCTGTAGCAAGCTCTATGCTTGCAAAGACCCAGAAGTCCCACTAGACAGGCAAGTAGAAGAGCAACAACAAGGAGGGTGAGTTAATTCTGGAGGGATGGAATGTATTGTGTTTTAAGCATTGTGAAAGGTGCATTTTGGATATCCCTGCAGGGCACTTCACTATGCACAGTCAGCTTACCCACCCTAATCCACGCCACTCCTGAGTTGCAACACTGTATCTCACACTCAAGACAAAACCAGAAATGTTTAAAGAAAGAACTTCAATTTTATTAAGACACAGTCTGTCTCAAATTCAGCACTGCAAAAACTCCAGATTAAAATGAGTTTTGACTGCTGTATTTTGTAGGCCATAGCATTAGAACCCTGAGTTCCCTTACCTGACTGCAGAATTCTTTGTTAGATCACGCAGCATTGGAACAGGAGACTCCACTGCCCTGGTAAAGATAAAAACTTCTGTCAAAACATTTGCTCTACTTTCTCTGCTGTTACTGCTCCCATTCTTCTGTCAACTATGTCTGTGACCCACAGAAGGGATTTCAAAATTAACCTTCCTTTCCTCTAAATCAAATCCTTCTCTAAACAAAAGAATCACTGAGTCTTTACTTCTTAATGCTGTTACTTTTGCAGCTCATCTCTGTGGATTCTCTTGTGTGTAACAGTGGGTTGTTTGCACACTTCCCACTACCCAGCAGCCTCTTTACAAACCTTCATTCCCTTGTGCAGCTTGGAAACCTCCCTGTACTGCCAGCATTAGGTTATAACAGGCTCTGAGAGGGCAGGAGAAGATCAGAGAGTCACATGCACATGCAGATGCCATGAAGACACAAACCTGCTTCACTAGGAAGAAAAATGCTTTCAAGTTAAAAAAAAAAAAAAGCAATAATAAAAATTGCAGCAGCTGTTTTTCCACAGCACTTAGTGTCCTTTCCAAGAGAGATTTAACAGGCTGATATGCAGCCTATTTCTAGCAAACTACTACTCTGGGTGAAAAAACCCACCCTTTTCTCAGCTCCTACCCAGGGAAGACAGAAAAATTTTCTTTTTCCTGCATTGCTCTTCCCTCCCAGAACAGCTCTGACTGTCTCACCAGCCATGACAAGAATAGAGAAATGTCTATTAGCGAGTGTGACCCAGGATACATTATCTGCCCAACAGAACATTTGTATATTTAACACAAATGAGTCACTGAACACCTGCTTATGCCTCTGAGCAAAAGGTAGAGAAACAAAGGCATATCCTCCACTGCAGAGATTGCACTGATAATTTCTCAAACTAAATGCATTACAAAAAAAAAAGGCCTGATGTTTTGGTTTTTTTTGTGTAGCATTGTAATAACAGTCCTGAATTTAGTACTATAGTCTAAGTGAAAAATGTCAAAATATAAATCTATCTGTATTTTTCTTTAACACACTTCAGATTAGCTCACAAGAAGCAGTTGTGTTGGGTTTTTAAGCAGAGTATACTACTGCAGGGCACAAGAGACTGCATTAAATTAACACATATGAAAGCAAAGAGGCCCAAATGACATGACCTTACTGATTGGTAAGTCAGTGATCACTACTAATTTTACTATATAGGGCATGTATACCTGTTAAAAGTTCAACTACTACTGAATAAAACAAACAAACAAAAAAACCCAAACAAACAAAAAAACCCAAAACCACAAGGAAAAAAACACAAACCAACCCCATAAATTGGTAGATAAAGCGCCAAACAGAAGCTATTCATCAGCAATTTTAAAACTCAGAGAGCTTTACATAGTTCCAATGCTGCTTTAAAAGCCTAGCTCTGAAATAAATAAAAATACAGGACTGATGAATGACAGTTTTACTCTAGTTTTTTTGCATATTCTGCTGAGAACGTCCACCTGCTATGAAAACTCATGGAACATGTGTTTAGACTCAGAACCAAACACATCACCTTGTCAGGAACTTTAGGTTTCTTATGGGCACAATGCTACCTTTTAGCAATGGATGCCTCATACTCACTGCTCTGGAAGAACAGCATTGTCATTCAGTGTCAGCTTTCCCTGGATTCCGTGGCACAGCTCTGGGGGTATATCTACTGGCTGAGTGAAAAAAGAAGTTTTCCAGATGAAGCACTTTCTCTGACCTCTACTTTTACCATCTACACAACCCCTCAAGAACAAGCACAACCTACCTCTGTATTTTTGGTCTTGTACTGTTCTACAATAAAGTCACAAAGTGGGTGTTGCTTCCCAACAAAGAGAACATCACCACCAAGGCTGTTTCTTCTGCCTAGAAAGTAACATGCATATTTGATTACATGAGCTGAACACAAAGCTTCAGTTATCGTATCTTGCCTCCTCATCAGAATAGACAACACACCTACAGTCTTAACATCAACCTAACCTTGGAAACAGGTTATTCTTTTGACTGTAACCCCTAACAAGTACTCTGACAGTCTACCATTAAGAAGCCATCTAATTTTCAGGTTAGGTCTTCTGCAGGTCTACTGGAGTAAAGAAAAATGAGTAGAACTACAAAACCAAGACCCATCAAGGACCGTTGTAATTCAAGCACCACCTGTGAAGGAGAGTACAGCCTGTCATAATTCATGCCAAGCAAACATCTATTAAACCTTGCTCATTTGGGGTGAAGTACTGAAACAACAACAAGCTGTAACAAAATACCACAATTCTTACTTTCTTCAGGAGTGAGGTCAGGGTAAACTTCTTCCAGGGCAGCTCTGAGGCGTCGCTCATCAACAAACGGCAATAGTGCAACACCTAGTAAACAACAGCAACAAAAATTTTCACATTTATTGGAGAAAAACAAAAAGAAAACTGGTGGTAGTCCAGGTTGAAAAGAAAATCTTACGTCCAAACAATCCTCTATCCTTCTCCTCCCTAGTCCTAGGCAGTAGGAAGCAGTAATATCTACCCACACCTACCTCATTTAAGATGATGATGAGCTCAGCAAGACAGTCGTTATGTTTCATTTGCTACAGATACTCCCCTGACAAAGCTCAATGCTACTTTACTGAAATGAATTTATTTATTAAGAAACAACAATGGAAGAAATCACTTCAAGCTGTACTGTGTACAGCTCTGGAACCCCCAACACAAGAAGGACAGACTTGCTAAGAGTGTTCAGAGGAGAGTCACAAAAATGATCAGAGGGCTGGAACAGCTCTCCTATGAAGACAGGCTGTGAGAGTTGGGGTTGTTCAGCCTGGAAAAGGAGGCTCCAGGGGTACCTCATAGCCATTTCCAGTACCTAAAAGGGGCCTGTAAGAAACCAGGGGAGGGTCTATTCACAAGGGTTTGTAGTGACAGGACAAGGGGTAATGGCTTTAAGCTAGAAAAATATAAATGTAGGTTAAGCATTAGGAAATTATAAATCACAGGAATAGGTTGCCCAGAGAGGTGGTGGAGGCCCCATCTCTGGAGACATTTAAGGCCAGGCTTGTTGAGGCTGAGCAGCCTGACCTGGTTAGAGATGTCCCTGATAATTGTAGGGGGCTTGGATAAGATGCCATTTGGAGGTCCCTTCCAACCCAACCCATTCTATGATTCTAAGTTCATCAATGAGGCGATACAGACATTCTCCATGAGGGACAATTTCACACCAGCTATTAATTTTACTCTGAGATAACATGAAGGCTGCTCTTGGTATCAAAATCCCTCACTACACAGCACATTTCAGAGCCCACTCAGTCAATCACACTTGGTTGGAATCTGGAGTCATTATTTCAATACTATTGTCCTGGAACCGAAAAGAAGGGAAACCTAAAACTACCTGAAGTGTACCAGAAGCTCATACCCTATACTAACTAAACCAGTTTGGAACAAAACACAGTGTTCAGTATGTCAGAAGTTAAACCAGATCAGTATTTTATTTAGCCTAACTGTGCAATGAGGAGGAACAGAGCTGTACAGCCTGCTGTTGCCAAGCTCACTGAACAAGAACTCTGCACTAGCCCTGCTTATGTAGCATGAGGGTATCTTCCTGCTTTATCACAGACAGTGCCAGACCTCAGCCACATTCCAATTTCAGCTGGAACATAACTCATGGAGGGAAACTGTGATAAGCCTACACTGGAGAACAATTTATTTTCACCTTCACACCACACTGGTGGAATGACAACAAAACAGGATGTTCATGACCCAGCAAAATGGCAAAAAGGATCAATGCTGAGCTTTCAGAAGCACAATCAGATCTTTAAAAGGAAGATCTTCAAACTTTTCCTTAAGAGGACAAGGTATTCTAGATGCCTTTTAACATAGACTGTCTGGACATGCAGCTTGGAAAAAAAATATTTCATAGATTCATAGATTCATAGATATTAGGAGTTGGAAGGGACCTAGAAGATCATCTAGTCCAACCCCCCTGACA